>JAVQJZ010054718.1:0-12734 GCA_036025355.1 Leiopotherapon unicolor | reverse complement strand
TGATTTGAGACCCTGTACAAGATGTGGTTTACACACTTGTACACACTGTACTGTAAACAGTTTTTTACTAAGGGCAAGTGTACATATCTGTGCATCTGATATTGCAGGATCATCTCAGTTAGGTCCAAATTATTTTGCAGGGCGTCATTTTTGACTTTCAGGTGGGGGTAAAAACAAAAGCCCAAATTTGTGTTTGAATCCTTTCTCTGTAAAATCCAGATGAAAACACAGTGGAGCTGCCAACAGCGCCAAAACAATTAGATGGTTGATGTTTACACTGGAATTTGGGCACTTTGATTTGTGTATTAATTTATTCTTTTTCATTATGTGAACACGGTTTAAATTAAGCAGCGTGACAGTCATGAGTGAGGGGTTTGATGACTTATCAGGTTTAACGACAGCTCACACCAGATGACGATCGGAGGACTTGAAGGATTAATCGCAGCCTCTGTGTCAGAGGTGTGATTTGTGATGGTCTGCGTGTACGTTTGCAAACTGTGCGTGTGTGTGTGTCAGACTTGATGTGTAACATGTTGCCTTTAACCAAGCTGTTCTGAGGGAAAGAAGAAAAAAAAGTGCCAGTGTTGCTGCAGATACTGGCGTCAGTCTCGACCACCAGCCACTGGATTCAGTAGTAAACGCTCGCTTGGTCCTCCATGTTGCCTTAGAAATAATGCACAATAAGAATGAATGTTGGTTATTAGTGATTTCCTTGCCCTAATTCCAGAGCTGGTGAAGGTGTTTCGTTAACAGTAAAACATCGATTATGCCATTTGCAGGAATGTTCTTGCACTGTCAAGATTTTTGGTGTTTGGATAAAATGAAAGTACAATTTTTAAAGTGTTTTTTTCTCCTCTTTACGACTTGCTTGGGATGTTTCGTAATTTTATGTGAAAACTATAAAGAAGGTTTTTGAACTGATGCAACTTCAGAAGTACGCCACAGAAAACGACACGCAAAGTCTGGTTGGGGTCTTATAGACTATAAGTCTGTAAAACCTCATTAAATACAGTGAATTTTCTTTTGCTCTGCATCTCTGATTGGTGTTGACCCTTTTTAGTAGCACCCCAAAGATTCCTGTTAGGAGTTTAAGAAGATAAATCAGTCTGGGGTGTGCGTGGAGTAACATAATGTACATTTGTTTACTTTTACTTTTTTTGCAAACAAACAACCAAAACAAAAGTTTACAGACACAACATCAAAACCAGAGGTTATTTCCTTATTTGGTGCAATAACATGCTTTATGGTTTTTTCCATGTTTTGTGGTTTGTCTCAAAGGGAACTAGTACCACTTAAAACATTTTCTACTTATTGGATTATTTAGAAGGATTTTGTAGTTACTATTATTTTTACAGCATACAGCTGTTGGATCCCAAACAGTGTGGACCTTAAAGCCAATGCCAACACAAGGCTTAATAATAAAGCAATTTATTTGCCAAATAAGAATGCCTATACAGTATATACAATACAATACTACCAGGAAAATGCTCGGCCAAAAACAAAAGTAGATGGACTCCCAGACTGCATGGAAAGTGAACAATCATAACTGTTTTCTGTAACACGCAGTGATATAACGAGGGATTCCTGACCCCTCTGAGCATTTAAATATACACATTGCATTACCTATATAAAACAACAATAATCTGTACACTGTTGTATGTAAAATACGATTGCACAACCCAACAAGTCCCACAACATGTCTATATTTGAATTCAAGCACGGCCTTGCTGCTTAATCTGGATAAAATAACATAAAATTATGAACTCTGTGTTTTGGCAACTCCACTACCACTCGACAGATGTTTCATTCTTGCCGCGGAGGAGGAACACTTCTCCCGTGTCGTTTTCCCTTGTTTACCAGTAAACACATGAAAGTGGTTAATACACCTGCTGATGTGATGATGCAAAACTATGAAAAGGTCGGAAGACAAAGGTATTTACACTGATGAATGAACATTTGGAGGTGCATGGCTTTCTTTACAGTGTGCGTTTTAATGGTGCGTGGGTCGGCGCGAAGACGACCCCGCCACTCTGATTCAAAGTCAAGTCTGTCGGGAGAACCTCTGAAACCAAACCATACTCGGGTCCTCGCTCCTCTCCAGCACTGTAACACTCGCCGGTCTCCTCTCCAGAAAAAAGGTCCACATGTGGGCCGGCTTTACCTTCCCCTCCGCTGCTGTCAGAGTTCACTCCTGCTCCTCCTCTTCCTCCTCCTGGAGCTCCTCGATGGCGTCCATCTGAGTCCTGGAGCACACCTCGCTCATCGGGGCGGAGTCCTCGCCCTCCACCACCAGCTCATTGGACATCTCGTTATTCTTCTGTGTACACGGCAGAGGACAAAGAAATAAAAACCTTTAATGCCACAGAGAAAAGGTGAACTAGCTGTGCCAATACGCTGCAGCTGAGACCATTGTCGTGCTAATCTCACACTCGATAAGCTGCAAAATTAGGGAACACGGTAAAACTGAGTAATCCCGCCCTCACGTGAAGACAGAAGTATTCAGCAGCAGAGCCTCATGAACCCAATAACCTTGTTAGGTTATGCTTCTGGCCATTAGCACTATTTTATTACAAACTTGAAACACAAATTAAATTTTTAGAAGACTTTCAAACTGGAAAATTAGTAATATATATTCAGAGTCGAGAGTGGCGTTGGCCTCTTTGAAAAGGTTAAAAATGCCCTAAATATGTACTCGGGTAGTTCATCAAGTTGAAACGCTTTTATCAAGGAATAATATTTGTCAGATACACAAATGCACAACTTCAGTCACTCTTTGCATCAAAGAGTTGAGTTTTTTTTTTTTTACTTTCTCGCTCAGTTCGATGAGGAGATCGATGAGGTGTCGGTCCGTTAAATATGAAGCCACAACCAGCAGCTTTTGCACAAAGTCCGAAGGTAACAGAAACCACCACCAGCACCTTTTAAAGCTCACTAATTAACACATTTTATCTCTTTTCTTTAAGCTGTACAAAAAACAGTTCGTGGTTTTACTAAGGGGGTCATGTGCCAGGCTGTTTTTTTTCTGGGGCAAACAGCGAGACCAGCTGAGACTGCATTAGGTCGCCGCTTGGCAGAGAATTAGACCGGCACATAACCATCTGTAAAACTTTAACTTTTTAAAATTTTGTACTAATTAAAGAAACATAATATAACGTGTTATTTGGCTTTAGAGGCTGGTAGGTGGGGGTGGTCTACAGGTCAAAGGTGACATCCATGAACCATCATTTTTTTCCCCATACCATCCTTTTTATCACTTGAACAAAGTGACACAAACACATGGCTCTGTGAACTTGAAGGCTTTAAAGATCTTTTTCAAACTAAACAGGATGATCATTATCACACACCTGGTTCAAAATGGCAGCAGAGAGCACTGAATACGTTGCGTACTCTCATGTTTCCGATGACCTACACCCAGGTGTTCTCACCTGTTGTCGATAAACATAGCAGGCTGCTATGGCAACCATTGTCGACTCCCCTATGAAGCCGGCCAGGAGGGATCCAACCCCGAGTGTGGCCCCGTGAACTCTGAAATACAAAAGGATTATAGAAGGTTTTCAGCTGCTGCTTTTTATGCAACATTATTTTATGTCTCAGATGTGTGGGAGCGAATCCTCCTCATGTTTGATCTTCTCAGGAGTATAACAGAGACACATAATACTGCATGAATGGACGCAGCGAGCTGGAGTCACAGCGCTGACCTTTGTGACCCTGACGCTGTTCTCTGAAGTGTTGACTTACCCCATATAAGGCAGCACAACTAGACTGGTGATGAGGACAATGATGCGGAGAACCGAGCTGGGGGCCAGCACAAAGGTCTTTTTCAGGGTCATGAGCCACCCAGTCAAATGAGCCCGAACAGTCACTGCAAACACACACACACAAAGTGGAAACATCACCCCACTGGTCCGAGCTACGCCCCGGTTAAAGCCACAGCAGGAAGAAAAATCCAGCTGGACACAGATGCTGAAAAACATCTGAAAAAAAAGTGTGTCTTACCTGGCAGGGGGAAAAAGGAGAAAATTCGGAGTGGGACCACACACAGCTTGGCGAAAGCGTAGTCCACCCCGATGACATCAATCAGGATCTTCTCTGATACATTAGGAGTCCAAAACACCACAAAGCAAAGCTGGACACAAAGTGAAAAAAAGCATATTAATTTCTGCGTCCGCTGCTCCACAATGGAGTCGCCCAGCACGCCTCATTAGATTTCATTAGTCCATTAACTCAAGGGGGGGTCGGATTGAATGTGGGCCTTTGAAGCTCACATAAAACGAGCGCGCGAGCATGACAGACTGTGTTATTGTTTCTAGAAGCAGTTGCAGAGGCACGTGCAGCACTAGCAAAGCATCTCAAAGCTGTTATTGTCTCATAATGCATATTTAGGGGTGTTAAACAGTACACAGCTGTCTAATCTGAACGGGACATGATAGATCAGTTCGATTAAAATTGCATGAGGATTGTTTCTCTGCAAACTTAGACCAAGCACAGAGAGCCATAAAAAAAGGGGAGTTTTCTGGTTCCACTGACTGAAAATGAGTCACGTCCACTCTCGTGTTGTCTCAGCTGTGAGCAAAAAATAATCAGCATATGAGCTGTGTGATATTTGGCATTTAGCACTTTGTATTTATACAAAGGGCAATGCTGAAGTCTAGCCGTCCTCGTGTTATGACTGCAGTGGTCCACCAACCCCCTCCCTCCCCTCCATATTACCACACCATCTCTGTATATTAACCATCCATCTTCCCTGCACGTGAGTTTCCAGAACATTTCATCTCATTCAAAGCAAACACAAATCTCTCCCCTATGCATAAGGGGAACGTAATCATAAGATTCTCTGGACTTTCCAGCAGGCCTCGCTCGCTCGCACTTCCCTCTCAGTTGCTGTGGGACTGCCAGCCGGCTGTCAATAAAGCTGATTTCATCCCTGCCTTTGCGGGGCCGGTCAGATTTTACACACAGCAGCCCTCACTGAAGCCTGGGTGCTGCTGATAAAACACAGATTCTCCACTGCTGCTACGTCCGAGCTTTCCACCATCAATTTCTCCCACACCGCTCCAGGGAGGCAAAACAGACCCTCATTTCCAACAAATTAAACCATTCTTCATTTCAATACCCGGCAAACAAAATCACCGTTACTGTTATTTACTATCCACCACATGGTGTTATCTCCCATCCCAGTTATCTTCCATGTTTAATCAGGCCCAAGTTACCCCACTGTTGCAAGAAAGCCAATCTAAAACCAATGTCAAGGTTAAAACAGCAGGCTGGTCTGTTGCTGCCCTTCTGCAGTGTAACGTTTTCATCCCAGTCTCAGATTTCCTGTCTCAAAATAATCTACTTGATTGAAACAAATCTCATTCCAAGAGCAGCCTTCCCACTGAAACCGCCCTGCTGTCAGCGACAAAGACCCTGAGGTCTTAACTTGCACGAATTATTGACAAGCTTTGACACAGTGAACCACCAAAGCATCCCGTTTTCCCTGTTTGAACTTGGCGTCTGAACTTTTACGAGTATTACAACACTCTGGTTTTGGACCAAACTCACAGAGCTCAAGCCTCAAACAATGTAGCAAGGACAAGAGTCAAAGTGCCACCTTCTCTCTGCTGGAATACCTCAAGGTGGTTGGTCGAATTATCTGCTCACATATTTTTTCTATGCGTTTCTATGCTGATGATACCCTGCTCCACCTGTTCTTCCTGTCAGACAACCCTTCTGTCTCAACACATTTTCTAACATCACGAGGACGAGGCTGGTCAGCTTGTACAGGCCCAGGTCACCTCTCACCTTGACTTTCAGCAGGACTGCCCGCATTCACAGTAAAACCTCGGGCTCAAAATGTGTCAGCACCCACTGAACTGAACTCTGAAATTCAGATTTATGAGCTTTCACGTTCACAACGACACTCAAATTAACAACATGGAAGGAAAATTCAATTCTCCTGTGAGGCCTCTCAGCTACTTCCTCTTTTTCACTCACTCATTTAATAAACTGCATTTCTTCCTCTGTATGTCTCTATCTGTCTCTCTGAAAATAAAACACCATTTGCTTTGTGTGTACGTTTCTTCATGCACCTGCACTTGTGGAATGTGCGTGCGGGCACTTAACCTCTCCGAAGCTTCCTCTTAATCTTGGATTGTACCTCATTTGTTTGTATGAAAGCAGCCGCAAATTAATATATTTAAAATTGACATTACGGTAATAGAAAATAAGGGGAGAAGAAAAGATGACACACACACCACGTGATCTACAACACTGTGATTGCACTCAAACAAAAAAAAATCTGCCCCGAGCAACTCCATGAACATTTCACCACCTCACTCTACTTAAAGATTTATGTACTGGAAGTAGCAGGAAATTACGAACTGCCGAAAAAGCCTTTGATGCGGTTTTGTGCATTTTAATCCCCCGAACCAAGATATGGGAACGGATAACTCTGAACTGATGATTTCACTTGGTATCACCTTACCAGCTATCATTATTTTAGCATGATGGGGGCACGTAATAACTCATTTATACGGCTTGAGCAGAACCGCCATCTCCCCTGACTCAGCTGCGGTTCCTCTAAACAAGGTGACACATCCACAGTCAACGCCGACTGCCCTCTCCAGATGAATCTATTTGTTCCAAAACATTACTCAGTTCTTCGTCTGCTTCCTCGACTGTTTTTCAGTCTGTTGTCTCTGTCCTTCAACTGTAATCACAATGAGCCCCGGCATGAGGGCTGTCAGACTGTGTTTTCAACACCGCTGAGGGCCATACCTATCTGCCTGTTGTGCTGTGTTGAGGACACACCCTCACATGCATGTTTACAGCTCTGGGATTCCACATCTGGTGTGCCCTCCTCCTCCTCCTCCTCCTCAAAGACCCAAACTTAGCCACAAACTTCCTGTTTTTCTTAAGCCAACTAAATGGGGCAATGGCTCCTTACTTTTTTTTTTTTTTAAACTTAAGAGAAATTCACTTTTGCATCATTGTCAGGACGTTGAATCGAAGGTGAATGTGATCTGAGCGGCTGGGCGGTGCTCTCACCGATCTGCGTGCACAATTATCCAAACATTTAGCTGAAAAACAGCGTGCATAATGTGACTGCAGCACTCATTACTTTGCAGAAAAGTACACCTGCTTTGGGAATGTGTTAACTAATATGGTTTATGTTAATGCCTGTTTTATTAAGCTCTTAAAGCTTGGGTGGGAGTGTTGTGTGGGGGGATGGGGGCACACAAAAGCGCCATAGCCTCTTCACAGATTCCATCCTAATGTGTCTCCCTCTCCCTGCAACCTGAAACCACGACAGGACGGCAAAGGAAAAGTACATTCAGTACGCCTGCAACTTAGCAGTGAGCCCCCATCACTTTGCATGCTGGCTGGTACAGCTGAACCAGCATAATTAAGTGTCATGGATGTGAGATTTTTTTTCTCTAAGAGCTCTAAGAACTCAGCCTAAGAAGTTTGTCTTTCGTTTCCACAAAAATAAGTCGAGAGATTATTTAGATGCATCGCTTTGACTGCAGTGCCTGCGGCGAGCTTCGCATGTCAAACATGTTTCTGCACAACACTGGACTGGTTATGTCAGTCAGGGAGCTGAACCCTGACCGACACATGGTATCTTCCGATCTGTCTACGGCAGGATTAGACGAAAGGTAAACTCCGCCTTGATTCGGTCGTTTGATTGAGACGGCGTGTGTTTGCTTTCACATTTTCATCTTTTGCTGCACAGTCTAATATTTTTACCGGCATGTGCAGAAAAAGATTTACAAAGCGCAAGAAAATAAGCAATGATCCATTTTCTGTCAGAAATAAATGGATGTATGCTGTTTGAATAAACATTTTTGACAGGAAAATTACTTGCTTTGGACGTGAGGTTGTTGCACCACCGTGGGACAACTGATCCCTTTCCACAGGATAGGTCAAGTCTCAATGACAACACCTGAGTCTGCAACATGAACTCTTCAAGAGTAGGCTCTCTGTTATGAAAATGGATACTGCAACTTCATGCTAGCTGTGTCAACTACCAAGGTGGGTCTGTGCATTAGAATAACATTGACTGACACAATGCATGAAGAGAAACTGTTTGTTTGTCTTATTTCATTAAATCTCCTCACAACTGCAGCTTCAATAAATGATTCTCAGTTTCCCAGAGGCACAGATGATGTCCTCAAATTGCTTATTTTGTTATTTTGCCTCCATTTCTTACAGAACTTATGAAGATACAACAAAAAGAAAAGCTGCAAATCCTGCAATCTTGAGAAGCTAGGGCCAAAAAATCTTCAATGTTTACAGTTTCTGCTTAATAATTGACTAAAGCAATGAATCGATTATCAGAATTGTTGCTGATTATTTTTTTTTCCAGTCAACTTTCGAACGTGAACCCTGTGAACTGTTCATCAAAAGCTCCACCCAGAAGTTCAGGATTGTTTCCTCAAAGGCCACAAAAACAAAAACCGTTAACCACACCTTCTTTCTGAGTTAATTATTGCCATATTCTGGCAGCATAACCACCACCAAAAAAACAAAAACAAAAAAACCCCTCATCTTACCGTGAGCGATAGAGCCAGACAGCAGGATGTAAACTTTTTAATGTGTGTCTTGGTAACGGGGGTGCCAGCGTTCATCTTGTTGCTGGGATTGTTCTGTTGGCGAGAGAGCAATGTGAGTGGCATAAACAAACCTTAAACAAACCCACAACAATCTTTCACCAGTGCAGCAGCAACACTGATGTGGGGGGGAAGGGAGAGTGTGAATTACCTTGTCAAAGGCAGGGTACACTGCCCTCAGCTCGGTTAACCAACCGTAGGGCATGTGACCCACCGGGTATGTGGCTGTCAGGACAGCCACGGCCTGGAATGACAAAGACACGGCAGATATAAGTCACCCGCACGCCGCCACTTTAATGTTGCCGATGCCAAGCGCAGCTAAATTAGTGACAGCTGTCTAACAATAGCCCGTGTGAAAGCAACACGTGGGTCCTCTCACTTTCCCGGCGGCGTACGTTATTTTTTCACACGTTTACGATTGGATAACAGCCTTGAGCTTGTCATTGTGTCCCGAACAAGGGCAGCGTCAGGCTTTACGCAGGGACAGTAGGGCTGTGGAGGAATGTTTACACTCTGTGTTATCACGCCCTGAGTTCCACATGGACGTGGTGAATCACCCAAACCACTGGCAGCCAGTGTTGTCAATGATTTCCAGTTCGTTCTGGTAAACAGCTTTGTATTGTCTCTAGTAGTTAGGGTCTCTGAAAGCCAGAAAGCTCCAGAGGGAGTTTGTTAGTGTCTGGCATTTCATCTGCAGTAACTTGAGGGAAAAATGTGTCCTCTCTTAATGATACTCTACCTGCAACTATACAAGAATTAAGCAATTTGTGGCGGCTCTACAATCGACTTCCAGATTGCAAGTTCAAAACAAAACTTAAGTTCTTCATCATACGAAACAGCTCGTGGCCATTAGAAATAAAAAGGAAAAAGCTGTGTTGTGGTGAATTAAACTCCTGATACACCCACCTCGGTGGCCTTAGAGGACCCCTTGAGGTCGCGAGACACAAAGAGGTTGACGATGGGTCGGCTGATGCGCTGAGTGGCCAGGATGAGGGCCAGGGGCCACCAGAAACTCAGCATCTTTTTGATGGTGGCATCGCCCTGAGGGGGGATCAAGACACATCCGGTAAAATCTCTCGTTTTACAGGAAGATGAGCTCGTTGTATCTTCAGAAAATTCATCTCCTTTTGTCTCCTCGGCTCAGGTGGCCTCGCGCGCACCCTTCATTTAGACAAAAACACTAAAAACAGCAAAGGCAGCACTTACGCCCACATCGAGCCCGCTGGAGTCTGGGATGTTGTCGTGGATGTTACAGTAGTAGCCCAGACCGACGATGCTGAACCGGACCAAGGCACCCATATACAGGGAGAGGATCGGGATGAGTAACGGCTCCACGCACTCCAGGTTGCTGTGGAGGAGAATGGCCACGAACACAATCTGCAGGAAAAGAGCAGCAAAACATAAACAACAAACACTCCACCTAAAAAAATATAAAGGACAACAAAACTCCCAAAATGAATGAAACTCTCCAAAAGCAGCCACGTGCATTGAACTGAGCATTACCTGAGCCACGACATCAGAGATGGAGGCCGAGCCTACGATGACGCTGTACTTGTGCTTGAGAAGTATCCCTGCATGAATCCACGCCTTCAGACACAGAACAATGGAGATGTTATCCCAAGACAAGACCGGGCTTTTAACTAAAAACAAAAGCTCTATTTTGGGCCGTTTTCTGAGTCACAGCAGGACAACGGAAAGAGAGCTCGACCTTAAAGCGGTGGCGAAGGGGGGCGGGGATGCTCTCGAATCGCTCGAAAACACAACACGGATGGGGGGATTAAAAACCAGCCATTTCTAGGTCAGGTGCGTTTAAAAATAAAAAAAAACAAAACATCCTGCACTCACCATCGCATCCAACAAGGGGAACGCAGCCAGGTATAAGAAAGCCTTCCTAGTTTTGTGCCCCACAGATTCGTTCACATGGTGGAGCTTATTAATGATGTAGTAACCTAAATCTGTGTAAGCTGGAGTTAAAAAAAAAACAAGAAGAGAGAGAGAGGGAAGAGAAAATGTGTGAGCAGAGGTGAAGGACCTTAAACGCTGAAACTCGGAGTTTGCCACAAACACCCAAAAAATCCCCACGTGAGCAGGATGCGGTTTAAGCGCAGCATGTCATCACAGCCCCCTTAAACACACACCTATCAGGATGTGCAGGACAAACGCGATGACCCCGGCCGTCACCATGCAGAACACGGCCTTCCTCCGGTCCCTCCTGCTGTTGACAAACACCAAGCCCACATTCTTGAAGTCGCTCATGGGCCCCGTGAAGAACTTCATCAGGGAGTAGGCCAGGCCGTAGCTGGCCAGCATCTCCACCGCATCCTCTTTGACTGTGGCTATGCCCCTGTTGAGGGCCTGGAGGGAGGCAATTACCAAAGAGAGAGAGAGAGAGAGGGGGAGAGGTGTCAGAGGCAGAAAGGGAAGAAGTTTTGGTGGCGTGACCGGCCCACATGACTTGGCCCAAGTTTATGTCTGACCAGATGGAAAAAGACGCCATGCAACAGCCCTGCATTAAAAGAAAAGAAATGAATAACAGCATGTGAGGCAATAAAAAAATAAGACCTTTGACTGGTGCAAAGCAGTGACGGTCCATTCAGATACTACAGCTGCCCCCCCCTCACCCTTTTCCTCCTTTTCTTTTTTTTTGCAGGACTGTGTGCTATTTATACAGAGCCATTACATAAGCTTAATCCTGACATCTCCCAGCTTCAGTGTGCTTTATTTTATTTATTTTTTTATCCCCTCACAGGTTCTCCTGGGAGAGGGCAGCCACCAAATACCAGTCTGAGGAAGCACAGGAAATGTCTGAGCAATGAAGAGAGAGAAAGGGGGGGGGGGGATATGACTGATTATAAAGAAAGCCGGGTGCATGATCCGCCATCATCTGCAAAACAGGCCTTACTGATCAATGTAAAGACAAGGCAGGTGGAGGAGGAGGAGAAAGAAGAGGAGGAGGATGAATGAGGAAGGAAGCAAGGAAGAAAATACGGAGGAAAAGGGAGGAGGAGGGGGGTCATAAACAAGGCTGAAAATCAGCAGGAGCTCGATGCATATGAGAATAAACAAAGGCCCTTTCAGATTGATAGTGCTAATAATGTACATTTAAAAATGTTGGAGATCCTCCGCGGAGCAGCAGCACAGGCCGAGCCGAGCCGCGCCACAAGCCGGAGAACGAGCACCGTCTGCGGGGAAGGGATGGCTGGCTCACCGCGGAGCTCCAGCACCATGCAAAAAAATAAATAAAAACAAACAAAAAAACTTCCCTTGTTTTTTTTTTTTTTTTTAAATATTCCTATCTCTACATATAAACGCATGCATGTTACCTGTTCCCCGAGGTCGATGGCCACATTGGTGATCGCCAAAGGCACCAGAAAGCGGAGGAGAGGCCAGTAAGGGCTGAGAGATGGAAACTCCACCATAGTACAAGCTGGAGGAGCATCTGCCTCGGTTTGATTGATTGGAGAGAAAATCAAATATCAGCACCTGTGATTGTCTGTGTGATTTTTTGGTCGATGCGTTTCAGCGGCAGCCGGAGGTGAAGCGGGGCGGCTCCTCCTCCTCCTGTGGCGGCGGCGGAGCTTCGCTTTGCGTCGGTGCTGCTGCGCGGAGGTCACCGGGAGTCTCACACCGGAGCATCTTCCTCCTCACAGATCATCATCATCACACACAAAAGGAGGAGGAGATAGGAGGTGTAAGGAGGAGGGATGATAATAAATAAATGAAACAGGTTAAAGAAGGAGGCGTCCGTGTGCGTGTTTCTTTTCTTTTTTTTTCCCCTGGAGATAATCACGGACCGGTCGGATTAGTTTCTCCTCTCTCTCGCTGCGTCCGGTTCTCCTCGACCCTCCCCCGAGTCTGCAGCCAACCGCTGCCCGGACGTGCTGCACGCGTCCCGACCGTGACATCACCATCACCACCCCCCCTCCAAAAAAAAAAAAAAAAAAAAAAACCTGGCTGTTTTCAGTGTACACATACACACAATCACATGCTGCTCAGTGTGTTTACATGCGTCACTGCGAACTGTTTTTTGGTTTTTTCTGCATATTATATTTGCACATTCCTGCAAAAAATCTGCCTGAAAAGCCTTTTAACACATATTCCTTCTATATTTCTATATTTCTTTTTTTTTTAACTTTTTTT
>JAVQJZ010054711.1:0-10336 GCA_036025355.1 Leiopotherapon unicolor | reverse complement strand
CCCCCCTCCAGTAAATACCTCAGTTTAACCTCCATCCATGACATGTGGTGCTTACGAGAGCATTCATCATGACACAACAGTCTTGACTTCCTGTCTCCGTGCTGACGGCAAGCTGTTAGCTTAATGAGATGCATGCTAGCTCTGAAGGTTTTGGGGAGACAGATTGGGCCTCCTGCTAACCGGGTCCACCGCGGTCGGACCTCACCCTGGCAGCCCTGCAGGCGAACTGTTTGAGCAACCTGACCCTCTTTGCATAATTTAACTCTCTCAGTCAGCAACCACATCCTTCGCAGGGCAACACACCATACAGGGACCGGCCGAGGAATGTGTGATAATGAGGTCGATCACAATATTAGAAAATGGTGTGTATTTTACAGCAGTGGCTCTTGTCTGGGGAGCCGTGTAGGAGGCTTTGATGTGGCCCCAAGGACCCCGAGCGACACGAAGTAAACTTTTATTCCCTAAAACAATCTAAATTCACTGCTCCCGAAGCTCCACCTCTCCCAGTTTCAGCTGCAGCGTCTGGGAAAGTGCAATCTGTTTGGTCGTGACTGTAACCTCATGCAAAAGCTCCTACCTCATTGGTATTTGGGAACGTCAGCTATCATGACGACGAGCCGGATTGCACAGCTTTATGTTTCCAATGTAAATGTTTGGCCATTTATTAGCCCACACAGGTGTTTTCACAGAGTTAAGCAATACTAAAAATCAAACTTCAGCATTAAAGTATGATCTATTATAGAGTATAATGTCGCTGTAATGTGAGAGACAAGTGCAGATCCCTGCAGCTGAGAAAACTTAGGGTTGAATGGGAATAAATGGGATGCTTGCCTCCATTTCCCAGAAGCCCGATGTGGGCCGATATGTGACTTTGTTGCTAATTTCTGACTTTACCTTGTGTAAAAAGATACAATCTGCTACGGGGATCTAAGTCACAACTCCTTCATCTCGATCACGCTGATAAGACATCGCAGGTAAACAGCAATCCTCTGCTGAATTCAGAGGACCTTTTTTACAATAATGCTGTGAACCACCAGCTCAAAGTGTGCAGCAATTATCCTTGTCCATTTTGGCTCACGTTTCACATTTTTCCTCCAATTAACTCCGGTGCTAACACACTACATATTGAGCAGTTTCGGCAAATTGTCTTTATTTTTTCTCAGCGATCTAACCCAAACAGGAGATTCCATTTATTTTCTTTCAGGGAGAGTGTATTCTCTGGGATATTCTCTGGCACAGGGATTGTTTGGAAAGGAGTTTCATTTTGCACTCTCCTCCTCCTCCTTCTTCAAGTCCAAGAAGTGTTCACTGTGTGAGACCACATCTGATTATTACTGCTGCGATCCTCCGACAGGTTTAGCAGCAGCGGCAACAAGCAGAGATAGTTTTTATTATTAGAGTGTCACAGTTCACGCTGACAGTATCTCTCCAGCTCTGTGTGCTGTATCTACACTCTTATAGTTATAGACCTTGCAACAGTTTTGTCTTTAGGGTTGTGAACATTTATCACTCTTAATCCCTCATTAAGATAAGAACTGTTTCTGTGACCATAAAGGCCAGTGGTAAAGATAAAAGATCCCATTTTATAGCGATTTGTGGATTTTTATTGTGTCGTCCTCTTTGCCGTGTCTTTTGTGGCCTTTGTCTCATATTCATTTGACTTCTCCAGGCAAAAAAATGTCCATGGTTCATGCAGGGACGGGGCGTAGGAAAACTCTTGGACAGAAATATCTTCCTAATTTGTTTCAGATCAATGGGTAATAGATGTCATTAACCTACAAATGTGTTATATCAGAGAGCAATCGCTAACAGCTACGCAAACAAGCGGGCAAACAGTGGTGGAGTAGGTGTTTATTGCGGCGCTATTTATTTTACAATGCAGTTTTGTTTTAGAAGTTGGAAGACTGAAGGGAGGCTTCGGAGGGGGGAGACTAACATCGATGTTCCACGATAACGCAGCTCTCATCTCAAGGCAAATATTTTCTCTGACAATAGATGTGAGTGTGTGATTAAAGCACAATTAGATTCATCTGACCTCAGGCTGAGCGAGGCCTCGGACCCAAAGTGGGATGTTGCACTGAGGACGTCGTACGCAAACTCGCAGCACCCTGCCCCCTCCTCCCAGCTCATTCTAAAGCCTGTGTGAACCCGCTAAGCTCCCTCCTCGCTGCTCTTTTGATAATTATGAATTATTACAGGCCGGGGTTTTGTTAGTAACTCTCTAATTTTGCAGATCATAATTGATCACAGGTGTGGCGTGGAGAGTGTTTTTGAAGTCCTCTCTTTCTCTCTCTCTCTTTTTTTCCATCTTCTTCTTCTTTGCTTTAGCAGTGAACCGAGGTCGTCTCCCAGGCAAGCCCCTGTTGGAGAGCTTCCCCTTTTCTTAATTCCAGGCGTTCCTTCTGTGTCTTAGATGAGTTGATGTCCTTTCATCCTCCTCGGTGGAAAGGAGGACACCACTAGCGCTCACTGTCAGTCCAGCTGGGATGTGGCGCAACTTGCTACATTCCTCTTGTTGCTCTGGTCACTCAGGGTGTGTGAACGTGTGTGTGTGTGTGTGTGTGTGTGTGTGTGTGTCTGTACGCGCCTCCCTTCAGCAGAGCCTCCACAGAGTCCTCACAGCCAAACCATTTTGGGAATGGCTAGGAGAGGAGGGGATATTGGATTAGAAAAAGGCAAGGGATATAAATCTCTCACTAAGGCTCTCCAGTCTATCTCCCATCCAGAGGATTTATGATGTTTAACAGAGTCAAATAATAAAGCAGAGAAAAAAAAAAACAACTTATGAAATTGTGCTTTTTTCCCCCCCTGAATCTCTCTTTGCTTGGCTTCATTTATTTTACTCCAGCGCCTCACGGCTCTGCTCCCTGATTGATTGTGATGCCAGCGATTTGCTTGTGCTGTTTCTCCAGACGCTCTCCGTGTTGCCCTGAAAACACGCTAAAAAGCAGGTGAGGAGAGGAATGGAGCAGGGAGGGGGGGTTTAATTGATAAACCCCCAGTTAGATAAATGTGTGTCCGCTCTGGGTGGTGAGCGGTGAGGTAACCGGCTCCTCCCTGGAACACATTTCGACCAATTTATGTACAACTAAATCAATGGTAAGTATTTCCAGTTTACCGTTTAATTGCAGTCAGCTGGAACATGTTGCATTTTGACACGGCAGAGCAGGAGTCTCTCTCTCTCTCTCTCTCTCTCTCACACACACACACACACACACAGAGGACATTCTGTGGGCAGCGTGAAGGTGCAGCAGGTGTGCTCATGCTGCAGTGTCTCGGTCCAATTTATTTCAGAGCCATGAGTCACGGGGACTCAGTCTTTCCATCAGTTCAGCTTTTTAGTTCAGAGTGTGAACCTCATTCTCACCTTTGTGCAAATCCGATGTGACACACCAAGGATTTTTTAATGTAAGTTGTGTGTACATGTGTATCTTTGTGTGTGTGTGTGTGTGGCAGTGGTAAGCGAAATCCAAGATTTCTAAAAATCAACCACTTCTGCGAGAGTCAAATTCAATGTGAGCAGCGGCCGTGATTGGTTCAAGGGGAGCTTTGCCCCCGGACCCCACAATGAGGTATCTATTACAGCAACTACCAAAGAAATGTTCTTTTAATTAGCCACATTTATCTTTTTTTTCTATGTTTTGACAGAAACTCTTACATAAACACGCATCAACAAAGGGAGACAGAGCAACAGAATTCATGGTCATTTTTATGTTTGACAGCGCCACTTGGAACAATAACAACTGTGACCCTGGTCCGGTATGCGCCACTCAGTTCCAGTTCCCACTTTTGCAGCACCTGCAGTGGTTTTGAGGGGAGGTGGGGAGGAGAAATTTAATTGTCAGCTATTGCCAATCATGTGCTCATCATTACCGGAGTTGCACTTTGTTTTTTTGTTTTTTTCTCCTGAATGTTACGTAAGACTTCCCACAGTATGAAATGGATTTGGATGCTAATGTTCTGTTTTTATTTGATCCAGTTGTAATCTTTCTAAGTGCCTCCATCTAAATCAATACGCTATGCAGCTGGAAGCAAAGTATTTTGTTGACAATGGTTGCTTGTAAGTTTGTCAGCGTGATCCCTCTTGCAGAGCTGTGTGTGTGTGTGTTGTCTGTGTGGTAATCTGGCTAGTGTTTACAGCAGGCTGCTCTGCGGTCAGACAGCTGATCTTGGCCAGGAGAGAGCGAGCCTACAGGGACGGGCCTGCGTTTGGTGTGGTGTGGGCAAACTCGGAGCGGCACAACATTAAAATTCTTGCTCGAACATAACGTTTTTGTCCCGTGAAGTGAGAGGGAGGGGAGGAGTGGCAGATGTGATGAAACCCTCGCTCGGTGCGCCATCGCCCCTCAGCTTTGTCGCCCCCACAGCAATTGTCACAGCACTTGCCTGTTCTCCATTATGCCACATTTCCATGTAGTTTCCTGTTAGATATAAAAGGCTGGTGTGAATTTTACTGAACCTAAAACCACGTGTGGACATTTTCCCCACCTGGCCCGGGCAGTCAGCGAGGCGGAATGTGAAAATGTACACTGAGGCGGGGGGAGATGATGTGTTGCACCAAAGTGTTTCACAACAAACACTCTCACAGCCATCAGTCTGTTAGCTGCAGGGCTGTTTCGGCTTCTTTACAATGTACAGGTGCTGCGGAGAGGAAAAAGGCGGCGGACGGAGAAGTGAGGAGGAGGGCTTGTAGTGCCACAGACCAGGTCTGCCTGCTCGCCCTGATGGCGTAATGGGAACTGCCAGCTGTGGGCTTAATTACAACACACAGTGGTGAAGGAGATTGGTCCTGTTTTTCTTCTGGGACACAGCTTAACCAATGTGTAGAGTCCAGTGTTTTTATGCCAGATGAAGGGCATCGCTGAAAGTTCTGCATCAGTGGGAGGAGGGAAACGAGACCTGCCTTGGCTTATTCATCACATGGAGCAATAACATGCAGCCAGCCATAAGCCACAAAAGTAAATCCAGCTAAATTTTCCCACCTTTTTTGTATAATTGTCTGCAAAAGTTTTTCAGACCGACTTATAGGATACCAGGAACAATTATGGAGTGAAGCAATGAAAACACGTATTCATATTTTAAGGAGTCAACATTTTTTTTACTGCTTACCAAGAGTGAGACAATCAAATGGTGCAATTAGTTTGCATGCAGTTTGAGTGCATGTGCATGTAATGATGCTATTTCATAGATTTCTATGGGATTAGTGCAGGTCCCCTGGGATATAGGGAATTTATTTGCAACAAGAATATATTTAATTCAAATATCTATAAGTCACTAATTTCCCATCAACAAACAAATTAGCTCATATGTAAACAGGAATTGCCTCAGCAGCTTAAAAGCATGTACCGTATTTTTTGGACTATAAGGCACACTTTTAAATTTTCTCAAAAATCGACAGTGCGCTCTATAATCCGGTATGAATTCTGGTTGTGCTTACTGACCTCAAACCGATGTTATGTGGTACACGGCGCTCAAAAATCTGTCAAAATGTTTAAGTACAACTTTTGTTAGCTACGAAGCGGTAAAATTAACAGGATTGTGTGTAGTGAAATTTTGTTTTTTAGGGTGTATTTTCCTGCTACTGAGTGACCTGCTGTAGGGTAAGTAGTGTATTTAAAATAGTAAAACAAAAACCAAACTGTGCAGCATGAAATATACAGTCAGGAATAATAGTTCTTTACTATTTTTTCTTTACTTTATGTGTTTCTGTTAGGAGTCTAATGAGGAAGACTCACTGGAAGTGAACAAATCAGGCAACACTGAATTCACCACTTCATCACAGCAACATTTTCATCAAATCAGGGCTTGTACACAATTTTACCTCAGTTTGCCTACAAAACATTGAATTTACAACTTTGAACATTTTTGACTTGTGATTCACTCATGTCTAAAAGATAGGACTGATTTGTGCATCACACAGTGTTCAGCTGCAGTGGTCATTCAACACATCTTTAGGGCAAAACATACTGACACTACTTTGGCCAAACTGACATGCACTTACAGAATGACAATAACAGTAACAGTGTTTTTGTATCTGAGAAAAAATATCTATCTATCTATTCTATTTTAAAATCACGTGAGTAGTATGAGAGTATTTTTTATGATTGTTTTATCACATGGGGTGACACACGCACACATTTACTATCAACACAGTCAGTACCTCAGTTGATTTCCATCTTACGTGTTACCTTGTGACCGAGTAAACCAGCAGTGAGCGTGGCCCTTGGTGGTAATGTAGTGCTAGTGTAATGCATTGTGCTTGGCTGCCTCTTCTGAAACATTTCACTAATGGCATTAATGTTCTGAGTACTCTGGTCTTTAGCCGTGCCAACTGAGAGAGGAGGGGAAGCGGGGAGACGGAGAGGGGAGAAGTCGAGCAGCAGTTGAATCTAAGCAGATGGCACTTGTTTTACTTTCTGCCTGGCCATCTGGAGTTTACTTAAACTGATGACTTCATCATCAAACACTGGCCCACCAGCCAACTATGGCACTCACCACACACATATACACACACTTACAGGATACAACCGCAGCCACAGAGTGAGTGTGTTATGGTGAAGTGCTGAAGAGAAGTGCATGCATGTGTGTGTGTGAAGTGTGTGTAAAGTGTGTGTGTGTGCGCGCTTGTGCGTCTGGTTCTTTTTGGCACGTATTGCCTTGCAAATACACACAAATGTGTTTATAAGTACCAGGCCTGTAAAAATGTCATCCCTCTGTCTCTTCAGTCCTCATTCAGAGTGACATAATACTTGCCTTGAGGATGCCATCATTAATCTAAATGTCCCTTGGCATTTTCTAACTCCTCTGTCAACTACATAAAAACTTTAATCACCGCAGTCACCGGAGGACTGATCCCTGTCCCAAGCCCCAGAGTCTCCAGGAGAAAGTCAAGAGTAATCAGTTGACTTCATTTACTTGGAAAAGTCTGTTTGTGACACCTGCACTTAGAGACGTAAGCACTGTAAATGTACGAAGGCGGTGCAAAAAACCACCCATAAAGCTACAGATTTTCCCTAACAAGTTCATAAAACCTGAGTGATGTTAAGAATAACCACCTCAAGTAGGTGATGTATTTTTTTCCAAAACACGACACTGAGATGTTTTTGAAGAGCCACGGTCGGTACAGTTGATCCCTTAATTCAAAAGGCCACGTTTATCCTTCCCATATTATTCATTTTTGAATACAGGCCAGAACATTTTGGGCCTTTTTAACCCGTAAATCATGTTGACTCGGACAGGTTCGCTAACAAGCAAACAACAAGCTTGTATTAATTCCTGCCTTTGACTCTCTAAGCTGTCGGGATCACAAAGGTCACAACATCATAGCATGCAACTCAAGGCTCTGTTTGATTGCCTGACGTTCATTAATGCTGGTTTACTCACTCAGAAAACATCTACACATATAATTTACTCGGTTTAAACCAATGTGAAAGGAAACCAAACAAGTCCTTGAGACTGAGTCGGATGAAACCGCTGTCTACTGAGGCTCGCTGCTAAATGGCTTCCCATAATAAGGTAGAGAACAAAGAGGATAACAAAGGACGTGTAGATTCCTCTCGTCTTCTTTCTGGTGTTTTATAGAGTGGCTTCGAGGCTAATCGTCAAACCCAAGCATGGAGGAATCTGTTTGTTGTGGTCAGAGGCTTTTCAGGTTAAGGACACGATTATTCCACATTGTTCAGTATGTTCTTTCCATTGTGCTTCTGTTTATTTTTTGTGCAGGGCGTTTCAGTCGGTCAGTTTGCAGAGGAATTTTTTTTTTTAACAAAAAACATGTTTCTGCATCGCACACCCCTGAGATCATATAACTGGTAAATAACAAAAGAATCTAAAATGAGTACACTTACTTAAGAGTTTCAGGACCTTTGAGCTTAGATTATTGTTACATATGTGTCCTAAATGGTCAAGAATGAACCTCCATGCTCAAATCTAATGAAGCAGCTATAATGCATATAACAGGAGAAAGCAGATTTTTAATGTGAAAATATGTCAGGGATTATTACTTTAAAACCTTTGGCTGGATTTAGAAGTACAAGGAGTTAATCCTTTGCAGGAGCCCGTAGACCAGCTGTCCAAGGAGTGTGCAAGTTTCCCCTTACTGGCCCGTGGTGATGATGGCGAAGCGAGGCGCAGTTTGCCAAAGCCATGTTCACACTTTTCCTGCCACATTAGGAGCTGAGAGCAGAGTGCCGGGGTCGACAGGGACAGGACAGGCGTGGGCTCCCGGTGTTGGATGCCCTCACCGCAGTGATCCTGGTCATTTGGCTCATGCACAAGTTTAATGGTGGAGAGCAAACGAACAGTACAGGAAAAGTAGACAGCAGAGTTGATTATGGGCTGGCTGGCTGCTCCCACTGCAGCTGCAGCACATAAGAAGAGGTGGCTGTGCTGGATTGTGAATTTCTGCCCAGGATGTGGGTATTATTAGCATAATCACCAGAATTTGTAGAATTTAATATATATTTCTGTGGTACCGTATGTGAAGATATAAATACTTCTAGTTCGACGTGGATTAGACATGACATTTTCGCAAAACAGATACTGTACACTGTATATTTAGTTTGGTACTCTTGTCAAACAACGTACTGCTTATAGATTTCTTCTCTTTCAATAAATACCACTTAACCCCCCTCCCATGCATTTTTCCTCAGAAACTTATATGATGTCCCCCAGCGTGTTTCTGGAGGAAGGGGTTGAGGTCGCCTCAGCAAAGAAAGTGAAAAAGCTTTCAAAAGCATTTCTCTTGGCCCACTCGCCCCTGAACAAAGCCTGCTGTCAACTGGTCAAGGTTTCACTTCCTAATTACCTTCTCCTGGGGCACAATGGCCAGGCCGTTGCCTAACCCGGGCCACTCTAGACCCCTAGCATTCTTTCCCAGACAACTGGCCCCTCCACCGTGGACCCACGGTCTCTAAGGAAGTGCTAGACACATGGTTAAATATGGCCGACTTGTTGTACATCTCTTCTGAGAGGCTTGTTTACTCTGAGAAGTCTATAATTTTTGTAAAACCTTGACAAGAATGAATGGCTCTAGTCATAAAATTTAAGTTGTTTTGTAACAAAATAGCACTTTCTCTTGCGATACAGTAAATCTGACCTGAATATGATTCTTTTTCATAATTCTACAAAATCGGATTTGTATTAGATCACATTCTTTGTGCCATTATCAAGCTCTTTTCCAGCGCTAAGCTCATTCTTTGATTTGTGCACAACAAGACTTTTTAAGGCTGCTGTACACCGGGTTAGAGGTTGTCAAAAGTTCACACAGGCTCCCAAGTAAGTGAGCGCTGTCTCCTCGTTCACCTTTTCCCTTTGCTACTGTAAAACCTTCAACCAAAAGGGAAAAAGAAAGAGCCAGACAAAATAGAAGCAGAAATGAGAGTGATGTGAAATGCAGCCATGGCTCAGACCGGTTCCTTATTGAGCAGAGTGCCGAGTGATTTTCATTGACGCTCCTCTGCCACCCAGGTCACTCCCAAGAACACCCAGACGGGAATTCCACCCAGGCTTATCTCACCGGCTCATCGACCGCCACCACCACGGAGAAGGAGGAGGGGAGGAGGGGGTTCGGACTAAGGGAAGGGTCAAAAGGGTAAGAGGGGGGTCTCTTCTGCGGCCTGGATTAGGGGTTAGAATAAACCTGTGGTCGGGGTAAGCAGTTCAATCTTGTTTACCAACAACTCCTCTGGGAGATAGCTGTCAGCGGAGCGAACGCAAAGCCTTGCCCAGAGGAAGCCGCAAGTCGCTGAGGAGCAGCAGGTTGTGGGACAGATAACGGATTAGACAGCCAGACTATCAGTCTGACTCGCGTGTTCTCTCCCACTCAAAGTGCCTCCATCTGGGAGAGGCTAGGGGAGTGCGATGGGGGAGAGGCAGCGCGAGCTGATGCTTCATTAGGTCTTTACAACTATAAGCCAATGTTTTTCCAGTTGAGGAGCCACTTGCTCGCTGCTAAAATCCACTAAGCCCATCATGACTTTAGGAGTGAACAAGATGGATTCTGAACCATTAAACTTCTTTGTAGACAGTAATTGCTGTGCTGATTGAGGCGGTTTCAAAATTAGTAGGGTTGTTGCACCACCAAAACTGGAAATGTTTATTCTACCAAATTATGCGGCTACTTATAATCCCCCGCGCTCCAAAAATGGATGATTACACTTTTCTTTTTTCTCTGACTTTAGAGAGTGCTTGCTGTAGATCTGAACGCATCTTGATGTTGACTTGATGAAACAAATATATATCAGCTGTCCCTTTAAATGCCTTTTTGGCCATTTTGCCATATAAAAGCAGACTGACATACAAGCTATCAATCAGCTGCCTATTTACACATTCAGGA
>JAVQJZ010054629.1:0-13230 GCA_036025355.1 Leiopotherapon unicolor | reverse complement strand
AAATATCTTGTCTCAGATGGTTAATCCCCCTCAAACAGCAGTTTACTATTGTTATATGGTTATTGTAAATTTAGTTATTGATTTTGTTTTATTCTAGCCTCTTTTCTGTAGCACTTCTCAAGCACCTCTACTCTGTTTGAATTGTTTGCAGTAGTAGGTGTTCATGGTAACTCATAGAGCTGCTGAAGAGCCTTTCTCCTTTATTAGGGAAAATGTAAATTTGGCCATCTCAGGGATGTTCTTTAGACTGTGGAAGAATAAAAACAATCTTCTTTTTACTTTTTTAAATGTAATTTTTTATGCCTTTGTGCATATTTTTGGATACAACCTAAAAAAAAACATACAAAAGTATTATTGATGATGTATAACAGTTTTGTGTATGTTTTTCTGTGAGCAAAAGCATTTATGAACTTTATGAAGGCAACCAAATTTCATAGGCCCGGTGTCCTAAAAACTTAAAATCCTACTGTATTATTTTCGAAGTAAAAATGTTTTTTTAAGCTGGAGTTGGGAATTCAGTGGAGCTATATATTGTTTCGGTTTGAATATGAAGCATCCAAATGCGTGTGTTGTCTGCTGCGGTGTCTTTCCAGCTGTCTCTCTGTTGCGTGGAATCTATAAAAACAGGACCAAAATAATCTAGAAAGACAACTTTTCTGCAAGATAGACAGTATAGTTGATGTTCTTGTACTTATATGGACCCAACTTCTTACTTGCTTTATTTATTTTCCCCCAGGTATGCTGTTCTGAAAGACCCAGCAGGCTGGCTGAGTGTGAACCCGGTCAGAGGAACTGTCAACACTTCAGCCTCTCTGGACCGCGAGTCTCCTTATGTCCAGGACAATAAATACACAGCTGTCTTCATCGCCACAGATAACGGTGAGTATCAAATTCCCCACTGTATGAAAATGATAAAAGATGAGTAGTCTTTAAACCTTTCAGATAAATAATTAAATATAGTGCAACAGAAACAAATTCATGCACATTTTGATTTTTTGTTCGGAGCAAATAAATGAAAAATTGGACTGTCTGTCTGTATGAGTAGATAAAGTGAACAACAGAGAGAAGCTTCAACTAAAAATCAGAAAACCACTGTCCAACTTCTGGACGCATTGTTTCATTAAATGTGTAAAACTACCAGTCCATATCAACGAAGTTCACTTTAACTACAACTCAAAGCAAACTATTTTTCACAAAGTATTTAAGGTGCTAAATGTGTTTAAGGGTATTAGTGTGATAAAGATTCTACTTAATGCAGTGGCACTCAGCCAACAAGGCTCCCTGCCATAGATTTATTCTCATTTGCATTATACAAAGAATCCCTCCTGGGTGATGAGTGTCTGTGCAGAATCATTGCTGCAAACACGAAAAAGTAGAAACAATGCCTCTGCATTTAAGCACAATACACACTTGAGAAGGACTCACCCAGTCTGTTAGTTTCACCTGGCCACAGTGAAACTGTCATTATCATGTGGTGACAGTGGGATGGCCTTAAGTGGCACAGCTTCTATCGGACCATATGGTCACTGGTTGGCAGTGTCAGTGGAGCTTCTGCTCGGAGATTTTCCGAGGCTCGGATGAAAGTGTCGAGAGCCCTGGCACGTCTCTCCCTTTTTTTCCCTTTGCTTCCCTCCTCTCGTGTCTCTCTGTCTCTTTGTCCCTGTCTCTCTCCCTCTCCCTATCAATCTATCTGGTCTCCTGTGCTCAAGGAGATTCTGACAGATCCATTAGAGGGACTGAGAGATTCTATTAGTAGGCAGCAGAATAGCACTGTTGTGCTGGGGAATTCGCCAGCCTTAGAAAGATGAGCGCTGAAAGAGGAGTAATGATGGGGCAGGAGGAGAAGGTGGAGGAGGTGGAAGGGTCAAGGGAGGAAGAGAAAGGCAGGGACATAAGACGAGATAACAGGAAAAAGATATAGAGCCAGGGAAGTGGGTAAGGAATCAGTGGAGAAGAAGAGAAATGGTGAAGATTATGAGTGGACAGGACAGGGTGCAAGATTAGTGTTGGAGCCAAAGGAGGAGGTAGGGTAAGAAGATCCTGTTGAGCCAAGATACCGATGTCAACACCATTATATATCTCCTCTAAAGAAATAGATAAACTTTTGGGAAATGCACCTCTTCATTTTCTTGCCCAGAGTCAAATGAGGAGATGTTATGTTTAGTAAGCACAGAGACTGGGAACAAGGGCAAACAGCTGACCTGGCTCTGTCTGAAAGCAAAGTCGTATTTAATCTTTAATCAAACATCTCGCTGTAACAATGACCTCTTTATTGATCAGGTCCCTCCTAATTGATGCTGACATTCTTTTGTTTCTGTCTTGTGTTTATAGAACTTTTAATATCTGAGAGGTTTTGGCTGCATTTGCTGCATGAAAAATGGATTTTGTAGAACAATCAAGTTCGCAATCCTTTAAGTTTGTTATCAAAAACAGATTGTTTCGGTGTTAGTACAACAACTCAGTGTGATTTGAGCTAAACGCTAGCGCCTATCTGAAAAGTCAGGGGATCACCAAAGTTAATACATTTGATCTGGAGGGGTGGGGGTGGGGGGCACGAGCGCCTGTACCTAATTTCACTGCAGTCTGTTCAATATTTGTTTCATTCAAACTCACACATAAGCCTCACGGTGTCTGCTGAGGTAGTAGGTGTTGAAATATTGACCTGCCGGTAGCGCTTGACAAGAAGTCAGTGGGTCCACAAAGTCATTAGGAGATTTCATGACAACACATTCATCCAGAAATTTTAAGAAAAAGAAAAATCTCAACTTTTTGGTGATGATACAATAAAAGATAAAGCATTACCAGAATAAATATATATATATATATAGAGGCATGTCAGACTGGACTCAGAGTGTCGGCACTACATTACCATGCCTTGTCCTGTTTATGTCCAAGATGTGAGACATGAAACTGCACTTGGCCCCCCGCTGCTTCCAGGGCACTTACCTACCACTGACACAAGCGGGGACAGCCACACAAATACCTTGACAACCTACTGTTTCGATGCTCGAGAGAGCGCCGCGTGCGCGCACGTGGTGGAAAATGTGAGCGGAATACTGATGTCGGCTCGACCCCTGCCTCACCTCCTCTGCTGCACGCTCTGTCATTGACAGGACAAATTTGCTCCTTCCCCACAGTGATTTGCTCAATGATTGTATGACCATCCGCCTATGTAGACTACCAACAGGATATCGATTGACCCTTACGTCTTCATCTTTATTTTTATGTTGAGACGTCAGGTGAATATCTGCCCTGCACTGGAAAGGAGGACGACGAGAGTAAGAGGAGGCTTGTGTCAAATGGAAAGGAGGGTGTTAAAGGAGAGGCATGTATGAGAAATACCTGTACAATTGGGAAAACATGTTGTGGAATAGGGGAAAAATCAATTGAAAGAAACAGATGGGGAGTAAAAAGGGTTGGGGAGGAGTCTTTAATACCATTATATTATATTTATCTACAGTTTTCAAGGTGTATTCTTTTATTTAATGTCTTTGACTTTTACTCAGTGGATTTGTTGTGGGTAACTTTAAGTATTTTGTGTAACTCAAGAGGAGAGAGTGTTTTTGAAGTAAGAATTTTCTCCTCTGTCACGGGCCGTCCCATGGCCGGTTTAAGCCGATCTGACCTTGTGTGCTAGCTTGAAATGGGAAGTATACTCTTGGTGGATGTTTTGCATGGTTAGCAACAGATTGACTGTAGCTCCTGGTTAACAGCATGAGGGCACGTCAGCTGGAGCAGCCCTCCAAGCCGCAACAGATGGTGAACGATGGAGCGGCCATACTACAGGGAAGGAAGAAAGTAAGTCAGGATCAAGGAAGACAGGCTAGGATGGCAGACATAAATAGGACAGGCAAAAGGGGTGAGAAGTGGTAGCAAGAGAAGGAAGCAGCTGAACACGGGATCTGGGGGTTTGGCAAGGTAGTGAAGTGATGCTAATGCTGATGTCCAGGTCAGAGGTCACCTCACTTGGAGAATTTGCAGCAGTGACTCCATAGCTGAAGTTGCGCCGAGTTGCCATGGCAGTCAACTTGCAGGAGAGGCAGACGCTCCATTTGTCACTTGGTAATGTTGGAAGCTGTAGACTTGACTGACTGTGTGATTGTCACTTGGTGCGTGTGCACCTATCTGCACGTGCATGCGGGACTGTAAACCCATCCGTTTATTTGCACGCACCGGTGCTCACATTCATCCCCGCATCTGTATTTGTGCACATTGTCTCTCTCACTCCCATCATGTGTTTCTGTTTCAGAGTTAATGACTGAAAAGCCACAGCCCAGTTTTGCCTGGGCAGCTGCACCTGGCAGTTCCGATGGAACGGTGCGATATTGTTTGAGGAGATATTGTTCCAACCTGAGCAGAGGGCTTGACGGGGCTGTTTATATAAACTCTCAGCAGTGGCTGCTGGTTCTGCACGCCAAGAAATTCTCTTCTGCTCTCTGATTCCCCGCCGGGACGCCAGCTGTTCCAGCATCTTACCCCATTCTCCTTCCTTCACATTAGTGTTTGTATTCTGCGGTAGCGGAGCTGTGTGTTTGCGTGTGGGTGGATTGCAGTTGTGTGGCTTTTAATGTCTTTGTCCTGGTACATGCAGTGCCTCTCTGGCCTGCCCCTGCGTATCCACTCGCTGCTGTGTGTTGTGGTTCAATGTTTTCTCCTGCTCCTCATTTAAATGTTAAACCGCCTCCTGGTGGGAGCCATTTGTCATTGGGAGACATGAATACATTATCAAAGCCCCAGCCATCTGAAACATGGCGCCACACATACACACACACATGCAATCTTCCGTGTCTGCTGCCACCGAAACCTGCTATTAAAAACTCTTAAGTTATGCGCAAAAGAGCCGAGCAGTGTTTGCTTTGAACACGCGGCCGTACAGAGGAGTGACCGTTTAGACTGAGAGCCGAGGGTTTGTGTGTCTGTCTGTCTTTATCACAGTCAGGCAACCTCCACGCAGTCAATGAGAACTTTGTTAATTACAGGAATATTAGACATTACATACACATACACACACTCAGACTGAGCAGTGTGATAAGTCTCAGCATTCATCACAGTCAGATCACATCCCCTCTGGTTTAAATCAAAAGCAGGAGGCAAAAGGAGAGACAGGATTTTGAATTCTAATCAGTCACAGAACAAAACTCTTTGGTGGTTAGATGGATGTAAAACTAAATAGGACTGTGTGTGTGTGTGTGTGTGTGTGTGTGTGTAGTATGTGTGTATCTGTCCATCTCTCTGTGACAGTACCGCATAATAGGTTCATCATCTCTTCTCTCAAAAGAGCAAAAAAGTCTGACAGTGGATGCCGGCTGTCAGGAGCAAAGATACCCTCAGCGTGTGTGGGAGTGCGTGTGTGCGTGCATGTGCATGAAGACACACCTATGTGTGTCTCTACACGTGTCCATCTCTGTGTGTGATGTCTGCGGCTGTGCTGCCTCATTGCCATACTAAGTGCTGGGAACCAGTGTGCCGCTCATTGCCGTAATGGGCTGAGTAATTTCCTTGTTTCAGGCCAGCTCAGATACAATGGTTTCACTGCTAAATGTCTGTCATGTCACCAGCGCACAGTGAGGCAGTCTGGCATGCTGAATGCAGATAGATAGACTCGTGTTGTGTCTTTAGCCAGCTGTGATCAGGCTGCCTCAGACTGCAGCAGGGAAATAATAAAGCATGATGAGCCGCTGTGTTTGCCCGGCACGCTGCAATCCCCGGGCCAAGAATAGAAAAGAATAGAACAGAAAATAGAAGCGAAGATGAATGTCGGTGTTTGTGAACGTCAGCTGTTTGAGAGCTAGGTCTCTAAGTTCTCCAGCTCTGGCCTTTAAATGTATAATAAAACCTCACTAAGCACTGATTTAGTTATTGATGAATCAATGTTTGATTAATAGGGAATTTGGGACTGAGCTGTTGGCAAATGGAGGCATGGTGAATGCTAGAAATCAGCCATGACGGCCCTCTATAACTTTTCAAAGAATCCATTACACTACAGCCAAGAGAGCAAGGGGCTAAAGAGCAGACTGTGTTTAATAAGATGGTAAATATAGTAACGGGAGGTTCAGTGTAACAGAGACAAAAAGAGAAACATGCAGGAAAATGAGACAAGCTCAAAAGACAAGGTACGGAGAAAAGTGAAAGGTGAAAATTAAAAAAATGACAGGACCGAGACATGACATGGATTTTTTTTTTCTCGATAAGAGCGAGAAGATCGGAGGCTCCAAGAGACGGCAGCTGCCAAGAACAGGGCTGTATGAATTCTGGAAGTGTTTGCGTGCCCTCCTACTTGTCTTCAGGTCACTTTCACTCCATTTATATCTCTCTCTCGTCAATCCCTTTATGGAGACAGCCACAGAGACAAACAGGTTAACCGCCGTGCTGAAATGTGTTCTTGCCCAGCCAATCAATTATGACCCTGTGTAGCGGTATGTAAGGGTGAAGGCAGCGTGAGGGAAGGGTGCAGGGTGGGGAAATCAAGGCATCTTGACCCGGGATAATGACAGTGTAATGGGATATGCTCTGGAAAGTGCAGAAGATCACAGCTCGATGCCGTCTTGCCTTCTGTTGCCTCCCCTGTCTTGCCGCACTGCCTCATTAACCCCAAATACACACCGTGTCTTTCTCACTTTAGCGCTTTTGTACCTCCCCAACCAGCCTCTGCCTATCTCTTCCCGTCCCTCTCTGACTGCCTCTGTCTTTCATTTCCCGACTTGTAGCGGAGCCTCTTGGGGGAGTCGCCACCTTTGTAAACAGGCTCACGTTACGTTCTGTGATTAAAGAATACCTTTGTTCAGCTTTGCCATGGAAGAGACGTCTCTCTCTCTGTTGTTGTCTGCTATCGGGACCTGCCTCTCGTGTGTCCTTGGAATACTGATTCATCCACAGATCAAAAGTTAGCGCTGCGCCTGGCACGCTAACACAAACACGCCTCTGCCCACTCAGCGAGAGAGCCTCTGTCTGAGAGCGGCGATACTGGGATCCTCTTTTTGTGAAATACAGGAGATGCTGGTTACATGGAAAATGAGCGGATTCAACATGATTAAAACTTCAAAACGTGATAAGCCCTCCACCCCCCAACCACCACCACTACCTCCACCTCAGCCAACACATCTCCATCAGGATTTTCCACGAGGGCAGATATAAACAGCTCTGGGTGTCTCTTTAATGACGGGGATCCAAATGAAATGAGATGAGTGGGTAGTGGAGATGGACAGATAATGAAAGATGAAGTCGGATGATGGAGGATGTCTTTCAGTTTATCTAGAAAATATGTCATTAGACCAACATAGGAAATCTGTCAGAGGCTTAGTTCTCGATGAGGAGTTGAAGGCACCATCTGTGTGTGTCAGGGTGTGTGTTTATCAATCTGGGCTGTCTGATGGCAGTTTTTGGCGTTGTGGTGTGCAGGGGGTTTTAATTACACAGCCTTACAGTTTCTAAGTCGCCATGAATCCCACCTCAATTAACACCTTCAGCTTTAAAATAGGCACAGAACCGCTCAGTCATAACTGTGATACCAGCGTGTCGTTTAATTAGCCCTCTGATTGGCTGTTTCTAGCTTAGAACTCAGTGTAGAGCTGATTTATGACCCAAAGCACACAGAACTTTTTGTACCAGGAATCTTTTCCGGTGAACTAAAGATGTTGCTACAGCCCATCGTTTTCTGGGTTTAAAGACTCACCGTGGTCTAAAGACCCGCAAAGATCAGGCAAATTAGTCTGCTGATATACAAGAAAGCAGCAGGTGTTTTTATGTGTCATTCTTGTACTACCACACACAAAAAAATGTTCTACTCCAGTCTAATATGTAGCTAATACTCAGTGAGGTTTGGACTAGGGATGTGCGATACCACTATTGTTCCTTCCGATCCGATACCATGTAATACCAAGATTAATATCACTATACCGATATCGATACTTTTAGATGTCTACTTGTATATATGAAAATGACAATACCTCACCAACTACTCCACTTGTATTTAGTGAAGTGAAATGACCTCAAACGATACTTAGTTTTTTTTTTTTGCCATACTACACCTTCTTTCTTTCGCCGCTGTGATGTTGTGATTGACAGGACTGCTGTCGTGTGTGCATCAGTATCAGTGCGCCAAAGTGCCAAGCGTGAGTAGAGAGCTGAAGCCAATGTAGTTTTTATATCCCACACAAATATTGACTACAGATTTCACTTTTTACTTTTTCAGAATTGATTACAGATTCTTTGTCATAAAGGCATGAATATTTCTTGTGAAAGTGTCTTTTGATCAATATTTTGATGTGAAGAATGATTAGATAAGAAACACACGTCAGATCAGAAGTGTCAATATTTTTAGATCGATACGCACAAGCCCAGTTTGGTCCTCGTCATCGATCCATCTAGACCCTCTCCTGCTCCAAGTCCATGCTGAACAAAAACTAGCCCATAAATACAGTTTATTTGAGGATGCAGGCTAGATCGAAGGAATAATTGACCAATAAGAAATGTTCAATGCTGCAAGGTCCACCCCAAAGTTCCTGGACCTTTGAAAAGTTCTACTGCTCAAGCGGGGGGACTTTTCGGGGGTAAAATATCCCCAGAACTCTATTTCTACATGGTCCCTGTGGCGGGAAAGAGTTCCTCCAAAGATTCCCTTGGGAAATTTATTGTGGTCAAAATGCAATTTAAAACACTTGCTGTGACACAATGGCCCCACAAAAATGGATGTTCTCTGAGGAACCTACCTATTTAAGGTCATGGTCAGTTTCAATGTGACCAATCAGAGAGGACACATCAGCTACTTTGTATCTCATCACCACTTCCAAAGCCTTCAAAGTTAATTTGACGGATGAGTGAATGTGCTTGCTTTTTTAGGTTTCTGGAGACTAATTAAACACCATACATATCCTTCCTCCTGTGCTAATTCACTAAAGCACCTAAGCAGTGCAGACATAAATAATACAAAGGTAGCACAGTGACTCGAGGATCCTTTATTTGTTAGTTCTTAGATGGTTTGCCTGTGTTTGTATAAAAATGGTCCCAAATGTTGTTTTGTAGACTAATAATGCCCAAACTCTCTTGTGAAAAATTAAACACAGATAGGTAGGTGTATTGGAAAGTGGTTTTTTACAGCAGACAGTGGTTACATCCAACTTCCCTCAATGGATCATTCTTTTCTCCTCACTCAACCCCAATATGGTTCCAGTCCACCTTCACAGGGTTGAGGAGTGAGGATAAACGAGACCAGCCTTGGCGTAAGTCTTTTATCAGGCTGACACACCCCTTTGTTGGAAATCTGTCAGTGACTGGAAGCTGCAGCTGAACTGCTCTGAAACCGCATCATTACATCACCACAGTTTTATATTGAAGTAGACAGACAAATAACAGAACAAACTCAGCTTCTAAATGAGATTTCATATATTTGATCTGTTTTCTGATTCACTATCTAGTTAAAAACAGAGCTTAAGAAAAGAACCGTGGACTCTCTCTATTCATTAGAGCAATTTTTCTCTGTCAATCTGTTTTTTTCTTTTGTTGTTTTTTTTTTGTCAGGGATATTGTTTTTCATTGGAGAGGAGGATAGTCTGATATCTGTCAGTAGTTAACACATTTTAATTTTTCTGTTGTCACATTCATTCAGTCACATGTGAGTCTCATTTATGTCTCATTTCTCTAAAAATCTGTTTCCTTCAACGGGCGGGAAAGATGGATGCAATTAAAGAAATCGGACTTCCTCGGTCTCGGCTGTCAGAGTTTGAAAAGCACAGGTGCTGCTAATGACGTGAACGATGGCTCTGTTCTATTCAAGTGTGCCAGTAAGACACGACAGTGCACCAGTGGACTGGGATGTGCAACACCAGAACCCTGAAACCGAAGAAGTTAAATGGCTTTCTGCCATCATTTATTTGCAGTCTTTAGAACACACCTGTGCTTCTCCTACGATGTCACATTGAAATGTCTGATATGAAAAAGGCCTGCAGACAATATGGGACTCAGGAGCAGGTGCGTAGGCAAGGGGAGAACAGGTGCCTGCGTTGGGCCTTTGATAAGTTTTGATTGTGTAACTAACTCAGATTGTTTGCTGTCTGTTGCACAAAATCAAACTACCACAAAAAAATATGTAAAACTGTTGAAATTCAGATTGGCCCTGCAGGCCATTAGAGCTTGCTTAGGTGCTATGAAGAGTGCGCGTTTAACAAACTTACTAATTAAAGTTGTTTCACTAGAATTTGTAAATACTTTTATTTTGATCTGAGACTTTATCGCAGCACAAATCCTGTAGCAGAGTTTTCCTGGGAGCGGACCAAAACAAGAAGTCTCCCAAGGAAAGCAATTTTGGTGTTTAATTAGCACAAAAGAGCTTGCAGTGTAAGCCTTCTTTAAGCCGTATCAATGCCCTCCTTCTCCAATCACTTGGTATAATAGCCAGCAACTGATAACCCAAACTCTATTCTGAAAGTAATTTGCCAGACTAGCAGCGATGCACCTGTCCCCGGCACCGCTTCCCTCCCTGAAGTCATCTCTCTTAATGACTTGTGCCTATTGTAATTGGCTCTGGCTGGTTTCATTTACAGTTCTGATCAGCCAATCAGATTAGCGCGGTGTCATGTGATAGTGTTTGCCGAAGCCCCGAGGAGACTGATGAGTGATGGGCCGGAATGAAGTGGGTTATCTGAAGGGAGTTTTAACAAGGTCTGGGACTTATACAGCGGCGAGACGGAAAGAGAGGAACACGAAAATGCGAAACCAGATAGGACATCGTATCTTTCGGCTTTACAGCAAGAGAGTAGTCATTCTTCTTTCCATGAAATGCACCGAGGAGGAGAAAATAAAGTGGCGTATGTGTCACCATGTAAATCAAATCGGCTGATAATCAGGAAACACTTATTTTGAGCAGCTGTAGAGTGTGTTATCTTTTAGTATTTGTTTTTTTTTCTGACAGAAAGAAGGAAAAACATCTGAAAAGGAATACTAAATTGAACTACTAATTGAACTCTAATCAATATTTGAGAAAGTGAAACAACAGTCTTCAAAACATGTCACATGAGAAACTTAAGCAGATCCTTAGTTAAAGTTGTTTTATTGCTTTTCTTTTTTAAACATTAATCAAATACATTTTTAATTAACTTAATCTTGATTCCATTGAGAAATGTACAAAGAAACAGAATTCTTGAGTGAATCTGTTTAATAAAGAGTTTCTGAACTTTCTGTTCTGCTGTTAAACTCTTACAACTGAACCTTAAAATAGCTTCCTTTGAAGACAGCATTCTTGAACCTTTGTCAAAGCGATAATAATTTTGTTACTTCCACCATACAATGTCCTCATTTACATTTCGCCTTTTCCGGAAAACACAAATATCTCTACATGTGCTGTAAGTGTCACGCGTGTAAGTTGTGTTCTGTTTCGCGTCTGCTATTACTCTCTGCGCCGTGAGTCCCCTGAACATATATAATGTTGCTGTGCACTTGCTGTGGAAACACATCTCTTAACAGGGCGAGGACAATGTAGCACAATGCTGTTCAGCAGATAGCAAAGGAAGAAGGGAGCATCCCAGTGTGATAGACGTCAACACAATGTGAACTCCATTTGCCCCCTACTGCGGCTCAGTGTGACTGAATGTAGTCGTGTAACCGCTTTAATAAGGACTCAGGATTTCAGCAGTCCATGTTCTGCAGAGCGTATTGTGCCTCAGTGCTGTAGTTACTGTGCGCGGAGTGTATTCGCCAGGAGACGCCGTAAAGTGACGGGGAAGAGATTTAACAAGGTTTCAGTAAAATCTTCTGCCATGGCAGACACTTCATATAATCATATAATTTCCAAAATCACTCCCCTTCACTGCTCCCTTCGTCCTGCTCTCGTCTCCTCCCTTTTCTCATTTTAGATTTTGCCTCCATTTATCTTTTCCCCCTCTCTTCTATTACCTTGCTGTAGTCCACCTGTGAATTAGTCTTCTCGACTGTTTAGCTGCCGCATGATGTATTGTGACATTTTCCAATGAGTCATTCCTCATGCGGGAGCCCTGCTCCTGGCTTTCTCTAGTCCCTGCTTCTTGTTATTTCATTCGCTTCATCATCTCCGTTCATGTGGCTGAGGAAAATAATCATAGTAATAACAATGCTGAATATTTTTAGCCAAGGGCATCATCAGCTGGTTGCTTGCACCTGAGCTGTCCAGGTATTTAATAGTTATTCTAACGAGAAAAAGAAAACGAAGCAAGATAAGAATAGTCTTATTTCAGCTTTGTCCTTGGTGACAAACTCTACAAGTATACCTTTTTTTTTTTAATCCTGTGAATTCACTGGCGACCGCAGCGCTTGCCAGACTCATTTCACAGCAAGAAAAACTGATCGAATGTACGAGTTTGCAAAAAAAAAAAAAATGAAGCTGGCAGAACCCCCCCCTTCAAATTTGTTGTGCTCGCTGCCCTCATCTCCTCTCATAAAACTTCACTGCTACATTTTCCCCCCCAAGAGGAAAGATCGAGTACAAACAGATCATGGATTTTATTCTCACCACACCGTGTGGGGGCAGAAATTGGTGCATTTCAAACCGCTGCCGGTCACAACCCTGCATCCCCCTTCTTCTCCAACAGTGGGGAGAAAAAGTCAGACAACAGAAAGAAAAAAATAAAGCGATAACAACAGAAACTGACAGTCAGACAGAAAGAGAGCATTAGCCTAAAGCCAAAGTGTTGCCAGCAAAAGATTGTTTGGGGGGTAGATGGTGAGATATAAAAAGAGAAAGCAGCGAGGAGAGCGAAAGAAAGCTCAGTTTGTAGCCTGTAGCTGTGGATTACACCTGACGGCCCCGGGAGTCAATCAGTCTGCTTGCTCCTCTCATCTCTGGGCAGACGGAAGAATAACAGGCCTGTCTAACTGCCAGCCGGGGGCAGGTGGAGGTGTTGGGAGCAGCGGTGGACGATGGAGATGGAGCAGCCTAAAGGAAGAGGTTGGAGGATGAATTCAGCCCTCGCAGGATTTCTTCGAATCACATCGTCCTGACCAGAAACATTGTTACTGACAAAACTGTTCTGGTGCTGTTATACTGATCTAAATATAGAAACGCTGATCTGAAACACATCTTTCGTTCACCACTGTGTTTTGTAGATTTTAAACTTAATAATCAAGTGATGACTATTTTTTGTTTTCCAATGCAGCTCATTTTTTTGTGTTTCTTGACAGATTACTGACTTCAAATTGCCATCCAATTCAAATGTTTGCCAGGAGTATTTACATGTTTCAATATTTTGTCTAGGAAAACAAAAC
>JAVQJZ010054624.1:0-10832 GCA_036025355.1 Leiopotherapon unicolor | reverse complement strand
CCATGTTCTTGTGTACTGCAATAAATTGATAGAGACTTTCCTTTCATCTTCCCTGTCCAATAGCTGCAACGTTTTCTTAAAACGTATCACTTCATGTATTTTCTACTAACTAACCAGTCTTCATAGCTGAGGCGAGAGATGTAGCATGAATGAGTTGTGTGTGTGTGTGTGTGTGTCCTGTTTATGCAACAGGCAAATCCGGAAATTCGAACCGCAGAAAACAATAGCTATACACTGAAACCCACATCAGCACAACCATCATTCTATTTGTCCTGCAGGGTAATTATGCTGATCATGTATCACGGGTGCAATTATTTTAAACTGAGACACCGAGGAGCAAGAGAGGCAGAGAGACACAGAGAAAGAGATAGAGAGAGCGCTGGAGAGATAAAGAGAAACAATGACGAGAAAGGGAAATGAGACCAAGAATGATAGAGCCAGAGGAGCAAAGAGAGAAGGAAATAGAGGGAAACAGAGGGATGACATAATGGAGAGAAAGAAGGGGAAGAGTTGAGGCACGGCAGGCATTCAGATGTTTTGACACGCCACAAATCGATTAAAGGCTGAATGCCAAACAGTGAATAGTGTTGCGTTGCTGCAGCTCTGTAGCCGTTAAAGGGACAGCTGATTCCTTGAGTTGGCAGGTCCAAGATCAGCATCACTGGAGGAGGAAATGACACACATGGCGCTGTCATAGATAATGTATTAGCAGAGTGCTGCAAGTGTATCTGCATGTCCATATGCAGCACATGTGGAAATGTGAGTGCACTTATATGAGACTTGTCCTGTAATATAATGTGCATGAGTAGATTATATATATATATTTCTACAAGTATAGTAAAGATGTGTGTGTGTACCTTTAGGTCCACATACATAAACTCAAAGTTCATATGCATTTGTATAAAGGATGTTTTGGAAAGATTTGCTTGTTCAGTTTTGAAATTCACGGAAATGAAGTGGCCACAGGCCTCCAGTTTGCAGACAAATCTGAAAAATCAAATCTGCAGTGTAAATGTAAATCAAAGCCCGAGCCCGTAGTGTTGAGCCTGCAATCAAAAAGCACAACTGGAGGGCACAACTGCGAGTAGAGGGGGAAAGACAAAGAGGCATGGAAAGTCCAGGAGTGAATTCCAGCACAATCTTATTTTCCTAAACAGACCTGATGTTGCCATAGTGCCCTTTACAGATTGTTCTCCAGATGTGCCCTCAGCATTCAACAAACCCAAACATGATCTTGTTAGCCAAGCTCAAAATTATCTGTGCATAACACTGGAAAATTTGAAGATAAAACTACAGAGCCCATAAAGCACTGATGAGGTCTGGAGCATCCATGGCAGGGAAGCGTTCTCTCGTGAAATCACCCAAGATAATTTATACCTAGACTGCTAATTAACGCTTGGCCGTGGTGTTTGACCCAAGAAATGATTGTGCAACCAGGATTATTGCAACTCTGTCCCCTCTTTTCTGCGCTCTCCATCTCGCTGCCTGTTCTCTAATCATAAACAGAGACATTCTTGTAGGAAAGAAGCAGACTATATAACTCTGTCAGGTCTCAAGAATGTGATCACACTGTGGTGCTGAGCAGCAGTCTGAGGTCTTATTTTTCCACCCTCAGACACAGCTGGACTTTCTGCAGCAGTCTGTTTTTTTATTTGTACCTTGCAGCGCAGAATGCATATGAATAAATAGCAGTCCCCCCCTTCCTATTTCACTAAAATAACAATGGAAATTAGCAGTTTATTTGTCACTAGCACACAGGTGGGGGGAAAAAAGCCTCCACAGAGCACATTGTGACCTAGTTCCATCAGTGGCTGTACACAAGTAGGTTATAATACCTGAAAGAATTAAGCTCCTTTTGTTGTTGCCCTTGCACTAGATTTCTTATGAGTGGCCTACTTTGATGTTAGTTAATTGTGAATTTTCATGTTCCTTTTATTGTTTATAATCGTGTGTGTGTGTGTGTGTGTGTGTGTGTGTGCACAACTACAGACTCCTCGGTGGCATATAGACTTGGAGCCCTGGGCCAACGAGGGTCATTCTCTGGAAGATGAAGCTAAAAGGTTCCTCAGCTACATCCAAACACCACAGGTGAGCAATCATTGTTTGAATCCCCTCTGGTCTTTAAAACAAGTCCTGCCCTGTTCCCACAGTTTTTTGTTTTATTTCATGTACTTATAAGGGACCATGTTATGAAATTAAAATGTTTCCATTTGCAGTAAGGTACACATTTGAGTAACTTTCATGCTATTTTCACTGCACTACAATGTACTACAATGTAGTATGATTTGTTTTACTTAAGTTAAATGTCTTGCCAAATTCTCAGAGGGACAATAAATAGCTAATTTTCCCAAACTGCTGAACCACTGCTTTTGAGCCAGCTACACCTTTAACAGAGAATGCTGGCTGCCCAAATGTGTGAATACAGTGCAATCTGATACGGAAGATTTGAAGAGCAGATATGAAGATGCAACAGTATTATCAAAGTGTGAAACAGGCAACAGGATTGCTGGTGTTCTGGCACAATTTCCTCTGCTGGCTCTTTGTAAAGACAATCTGAACATCAAGCATAGACAATCACAATAACTTATCACAACAAGTCCATTGTTGGCCTGCAAGTCTCTGAATGCTCAGTTTTTGTTCCGATATTAATGTGTTAGATGTTTTTCCGCATTTTTCATTTGTGATGTTGGCTTTGGCTCATAAGAGAAAACCAACTTAAACTTGCATTTACTGTTTTAACTAAAAAGATAAAAGAGTAAAAGTTAAAATTATGCACAAATGTGGCATCAGGACTGTAGCCTGGAGATGGATAATTGTAGTAGTTGTTGCTATTGAAGGCCAGAAAGTGCATTATTTTTTTAGGTTTTTATTATGTACATCAGAGCGAGCCTGCATCTATCAGCCCATGACTGAGCTACACTGAAGCCTTTTTTACATTCAGCTCAGCCAGAGAGTATTTGTCTTGCTCAACAGCACACACATAATTCATTACTCTATTGATTACCATACAGATGGAACTCACAGCCCCCCTATTCATACTTAATCAATGAGATGTTGTGGTTTGTTTGTTGGTTTATGTCAGTATTAAATTACTACAAATCGATTAAAATGTTCAGCGTCATAATTTGAGAAATATCGAGGGATTGAGAAAGCCTGGAGTCCTTTGTCCATTCAGTGAAGGTGATGCAAAGGCACGGTCTCATTTTCACTGTTCAAAGCATGGGAGGACATTTATGTTTGGATTACATGTGCTGTGGGTTTTTATTGTAATGAAATTGGCTTGGGGATAAATCAGCAACTTATCTTTTTCCCTCACACAATGCAGTGAGAACACCGAGTACCCCACTCCAAATGACTAAGCACTCGTTCTATATCTTTCACAAAGCAGACATTCAGCTCATAATGAATTTGCCCCAGGATGTGTGTGTGTGTGTTGTGTGTCTGTGTACATGTGTGTGCAGCCACTGTGCGTTTTTTGTGTGCGTGAAAGGAAGAGACAAGGACAAGAACAGAGAGGAAGAGCTCGTATGAGAGTGCACGGATGTGTGTATGCAAGTGTGTGTTTGTGGGAATCTGTTGAAGGGAACTGTCCATCATACACAGTGACAGGCGAGGGTGGAGGGAGTTGGAGGGCGCATAGCAGCATCCTCAGCTGTAATGCTGACTGACACAGTGCCTGGTGGAGCTGTTACTCAGAGAGATGGCCTGCGACACAACTGTCCAATCAATGGCAGTCATTGTATCTCGCATGCATGCACCGGCACACGCGCGGATAAAAAGAAGTGTTCCTATAAAAGTACAAGAGCGTGAAATGTACTGTCGGATAATGTTTTATGATCAGCCTAACAACAATAAGTTGTTACTGTTCATTCATTATAATGTATCCCCGATTAAAACATAATTTCAGGTCAACCTTTACAGTTTACAGTGTAATAGTGTGCAGCAGTTCAATCCAGCTGATAAGTCTGCGGATAATAATCAGAGTAATTTTGCATTTCATTGCACACTGTACATTGTGTGCTAATGAATGCATTCAGCTCTAACATATTAACAATGGCACACCGCGAGCGTGTACCTAATTTACTGAAACAGATTATTGCGCCACCCACATGCACAGTACAATTCTTGCGCTCATAGCAACAAAAGGCGCATTGGGTGACTTTCATTCCCCCTTTCAGACGGTGCACTCGACTCAGCTGGTGCCTTCTTGCCTGAGCTGTCACCAGATACTCTGATAAAAGAAAGACATTCATTAAAAAGTGCCCGCAAGTATAGTCACCTCATCACGGTGGAGCGGCCGTGGGGACACTCAGGAACCCACTATGTTCTGAGTTCTCCCCAGAGAACAAGAGAGTCGTCTAAATGTGACTGCTATGACTGTTGCTGTGCTTGTGCACTAAACCGCACACAGTAAGGAGCTGCAACATGCAGAAAAGAGCCACCGCTCATTGTGTCGAAAGAACCAGTTGAGGTGGTTCAGCCATCTGGTGAGGATGCCTCCTGGATGTCTTCCTCTGGACATCCAACTGGGAGGAGACCCCCGGCAAACCCAGAACATGTCGGAGAGGTGATATATCTTGAGCCTGAGGGTAACGGGTGTTGTATTCTGTACAGATTATAAAGTGTTCTGAGGCAAATGTGGAGATTTGTGATATTGGGCTGTGCAAATATAATTGACTTGGGGAAAGCTGGGGGCCACCCCGGAGAGGGACATGTGGACTACCTTGCTTAGCCTGCTGCCACCACAGCCCAGCCTCGGACAAGTAGTAAATGAATAGACGGATGATTTATTCAAAAGGCTGCAACAAGGAAACCGCGCCAAAGATAATTTAACACACTTCACAAGGGAAATCTGGTGTTGGCCTGAGAATGAAAACATGCGTAATGAACTGTTTTAAATGTAAATACGAGACATTTTCAGGCTTCATTTCAATTAACCTGAGTGAACACTGTGAGCTCTAAATTTTAGACTTGATAATACACAGTGGACAATACAAGAACACACACACACTGTCTTATTTACACTTGAATGCTCAGCAGCAGAGCCACAGATTTATGTTTCATATCACCACGTCTGAGCCAATATTGTTCCTTCCTCTGCAAACTGAATCTCTGCAGCAGACGGAGCATAAAGAAACCAGACAGCAAACGTTTGAGCGGCAGCTCCTGTGCTGAGGCTTACTCACTTAGGAAACTGCAGGTGTACGACACGAATCCAACACACTGACATGTATACATGTGTTTACTGTGTGCATGTACACAGTTTATGTTGGTTTATATAAACATACAGAAACTCACAAAAACACTAAAAAAAATGTTGCACGTCCTGGGTGAGTTGGAGCTGAGTGGAGCACATAGTTTCAAAGCAGAGCAGTAATGAAAATTCAAGCCAACACTTTGGTTTTTGTCAGTGTAGGTATGCTGGGATTAAGTCACATTGACACATTCTCAATTACCAGCAGTTTTGTGAGAATATTTATACGTAACAAATATGTTCAGTTCAGTTACAATGATTACATTTTGTATATACGACTGAACATATAAAAAATATTTGCCTGTTACATTATCTTATATTAGAAGCGCTGGAGTGTGTTTTCCCCATAAAAATAGGCGATTTTCACATGAGGATGAATTCTCCAATTCTCTTATTCCACTGTTGAGATACTTGGCAGCTCTGCATCAGCCCCAGCTGCACATCGTGATGAATAGTACGCATATCGAAGTTCAACACTGAGGCCCAAACACACACCAGCACAGGGTCAAATTCAGTAGCAATTTCCAGTGATTTTTGGCTTTGGTGTCAACATATCGGGAGAAAAAAACATTCACAGCATCAGGACGGTGTGGAGAGCGTCAGCCTAACTGCACACGTGGACGTTTCAATGCTGGTGTGATTGTTTAAACTCTCTGGCACGCGGTTTACTGCACACACATTCAACTATGCAGACCGATATTTGTCTAAAGCTTACGAACACAAACTCTGCCGCCCTGTCCGTGCCTGGTTTAACTTCATACACACTCCAAACAAACTACACCTCACATATACATACAGTAAATAAATCATACATGTGGTCTGAACTGTCCACTGTGTACATAATGTTTACAAAGTTTTAGCACATATTTATATTTGCTTCTATATATTTGCATTTCATCAGTGAGCTCTGCCTTTGTGTTGTGTTCAAAGCATGATTTACGTTGTATGTAGCTCTCTGAGAATAGAAATATTGTATTTACACTGAAGAAACGAGGACTACCGGAATCCCTAAAATAACGTTGCTTGAAGGGTCTGGTCCCCAACATCAACATAACACGTGCATGTTTTTGTGTGTTCAGGTGTCGTGTGCGTCCTTGGACGGTGAGGAAGCTGCTCAGCGGGGGACCAAAGCTGCCTGGGCTGCGTGTCTGGACCCCAAGTACAGCCTGACCCACAGAATACAAAGCAAACACTGCCGGGTTTACTCTTTCGGGTGCGCACAGGCAAACACCAAAGCACGCCCTCTACCGAACACCTCCAATCTTTACCCTCGCTACCACATGTCAAAGATTAATCTCGATCATAATCACAAATCTAATCCTAATTGAAATCACTTTCACACAAAAACCCACAGTCCGCACACTCGCTTCAAGACAGGCTGTCATCCGCAGCGTCTGTAACGCAAATAGCGGGATTGCTCACAACATTAGTTTTCAGACAGTGAGTGAGTTATCTGCAGATGCGACAGTTATTCTGAGCATCTGGTTCTGTGACAGGCTGTGATATATCTAGTCATGATTGCAGCTGTCATCACTTCACCCGTGACAATTTAGATTTTTTTTTTTTCAAAGAGGAGGAAATTCAGGTTTTTCTCTCACTGTTCCATCGAAGAATGAAGGCTATTTTACACACAATAGATGAGAAAGAGCATGTCTGTCTCTCCCTGTCTTTTTATGCCTCCCCTTCTTTTTGTGTGTGTAATTATCTCGATATTCTGGACTATTTTTTCTACTTTGTTGAGCACCACTTTAGAAAGAGTCAAGATAATCCCCTCTCTGTCTTAACTGTACCACCAACATCCACCTGCAACGCCACGTCTACTCGGCCACCGCTTCCTCTCCTTGAGTGGCAAGTAATCTTGAATCGAGTCTGCCGGGCCACCAAAGTATTTGACCTTCTTAAGATTGGAGAGTCAATCACTCCCAGCGGGCTCTGTGTCATGGATCAGCTCAGCCCGGTTTCTGCCTCCCGCCGGGCCTCCGCTGTGCAAAGGTGCCGCTGAGGTCCGGAGGGATTTTTCTGCAGAAGAGACGGAGCTTATTAATTGAACTGTTGAGAGACAGCACAGGTGTGCGGGCATCAAGGCAGACAGGGCACAGACAGCGGTGGGGGGGAGCCGTCTCTGGCTTTCCTCCCTCTCTGTGGAGAAAGGGTCAGGGGTCAAACGGAGAAATTGTAGGAAAACATAGCTGATAGCCTCTGGCTATATAACTGGCTGGATGGAAAGTCACTCATGCAGACAAGCTACACGAGGAGGGGAAAAAAGAACGCTATTATGCATTCTCTCAGTGATTTATGCAAACATTTAAAGATCTGACCTGAATATCAGTTTGGGAAAATGTGACCCACAGCTGTGATTCTTCAAGTCAACGAAAGCTTCGTTACCATTTTTCCCCTCTATCTAACTGATCCCTTAAGACCTCTGGAATGAATTCAATTTACACTAAGTCGCCCCTTGACTGATGAAAAGAAAGAAATTTAACAAGTTACAAGAGAAAAGTCTTGAGAGCCTGGCATGACAGTTAAACAAGTCAAACTGCTTTCTAAAGTTCTTCTCCTCCCTGTGTCCCCTATCTGACCCAGATTCATACTTTGTACACAGACACCTACACATATACACACACACACACCCACACACACACACACTTCTTGGTCGTACTCTTGAATCTATGCCAGGTATGCTGAGTATCCTATTCTCAGAAGACTTGTGCTCTGCTGTACAGGAGACTCACAAAACAGTCCGCTGCTGCACACTGTCTGTAATAGAAATATTAAATAATTATAAGTGTGTGTTTGTGTGTGTGAGAGAGAAGTGTGAACTGTACACTTGCATGTGTGCTTTTACATACACATTTTGTATGTGTGTGTGTGTGTGTGTACAGTTGATATGTCTCATTTGCATCCTGCTTAACGAGCCGTGGACGGCTGTGCCCGTGCAGGATGAGCAGCTGTTCTCCTATTGGTCCGTCACAGGGTGGTGGAGGAGGGGGGGGTTGTGGAGTTGGGAATTGCAGGATGTTTTTCCACATGAGAGACCAATTACCCACCTTTCACCCCTCATACTCTAACTTACCCCTCTGATCCTCCTCCATCTTTCTCCTCTTATACAGATTTTAATCTCAGTCTATTTCTTTTAATCACGCATGATTGTTTTTCCCCCCAGTCCTCATGCAGAAACAGTGCAGATTCCTACAGTAATCAAAGATTGTCTGAGAGGATGAATCATCCGCTATTATAAAAAAAGATTCAGCCCACATTATGGCCAATCACAACAGGCATTGAAACCTCATCTTCTTCACTCAACCAACAGCATGAGCATGCGTGATGCTGCTGGTACAGCAACATACTGTATATAACCACCAGTAGTTATATAACAATATAACTGGTGACAGCGTCTCTCTTTGGGCCTCCTAAGCAAAATTAGGAAATTCTAATAATTATTAATTAGAATAATGAATACTTTGTTGTTAATATGGTTTGTCAGAAGGAATCCCAAGTTTTGATTCAGCGAGAGAGGATATTATATATTTGCCCTGTTCTCATCTTTCTTCCAGTAACTGAATTAACCGTAAGTGTAGGCTGTTATGTTCCAAGGCTGTACCACTTCATCCAGCTTAGAGCGCGCTTATGTCTTTGTGTGAACACAAAAGGTACAGCGTGTGTGTCCTTCAAGACGAGAGGATCCAGGCAAAGCAGATACCCATGTACATGCTTTACCGGAAACAAAAGCACCTAAAGAGCCTCAGCAGAGTTAAAATATGCAGAGCCGGAGATCTACACTGCGCTAAAATATAAAGATAACTTATTTATGCTTAAGGATTTCGACTTTGTTGTAACCAAAAATATCTTTTCAGTTTGGCATGCGCTTGCAGGGAAAGCATGAGTGTAATTAATATCATTAATAATGGCTGAATTCCAAAGAGCTGCCTCAGTTTTAGGTACCTCACACCGAGCATGCTGCCTCGCCGTCACACTGGGGCACTTGAATTGAACAGAGCCATCATTAATGTTATAAGTAACACCTGTTCTTTTCCTACTATGACAAGTCAAAATGTCTCCAGTGAAAAAGCTCTATTATGCATCCCAGCTCACTGGAATGACTTACTGCGGCAATTAATGTGACTGAGCCACGATTAATGTTATTAATTAAACCTGTGGTTTTCCCGTTTTGACAAGTGAAATGTACGTGGCAAATTAGGCCCTCACTTCTTTGTTCTGCTTTCACATATCCCTGAAGTAGCTAACTAGAGTCCCTCAACTAACCTCCGCCTGCCACTGCCACTCAGCCTTATCTTCAACGTAGCCTTGCAGGACTTGAGGCCGTGTCACAGTTTACGCAGGCTTAAGCACAGCAAGGGAATTAAAAATACCTGCACTTCATCACCCATTGATCGCGCATATGTTAATGTACTGCAATGTGTGATGCAGGAAGGGGAATAGGCGGAAAGAGACAGAGAGCGTGAGGATGGAGGTGGAAACAGTCACGGAGGCAGAAATATTTTGAGAACACCATGGCATTTGGAACAAAGGGAATAAAAATAAGCGAGGATGTGACAGCGCAGGTATAAGGAGAATCTGAATGGGGAGGGGGATTACCAGACAGCTTCGCCTCTGAGTTTCGCCACATCCAGACAGGCTGTTGACATAATAGTTCAGTGTGAGGACAGGCGAACTAAAGGCTCTGTCTATTAGGTTTATGATCCACTGGGTGTTTGGGACCCATCCCAACACCATCGCATCTTAATATGTGCTGCCATGACATTGTAATCAACAGAGTTCCTGGCCCGGCACTCTGTAGTCTCACGAGAGAGGATATCACAGGTGGTGGAGACCCTCCTGTATCAGCATGGTCATCCTGATACACAGATGACTCCCTCCAGAGAGCGGAAAAACTCTCAGTGAAATATTTGAAATATTTAGTGCGGTAAAAACAGATGTCTAGCTGCATCTCAATCTCTCCCATATACTCAGGTTTCATCCGCCTGCCAGTGGGATGCACTCGGGGACCCGATATCTCAAACTGTAACAGACGTGTACTGTGAAATGCACTCCCTCCGCCACAATTACAGCCGCAGCACAAACTAGACACGAGGGAATGCGGAGACAGCGACTGAGAGGGGAAGAAAAGAAGAAAATTGCAGAATTAGAGGAGGGAGGGGCTGGGATGAAGAGAGAATGGCAGCGAGAGGGGTGGTGGGGATGCGAGGGAGAAGCATAAAAGAGAAATGCAGGGGAATGTGTCTGTCTGCTTAGATATACACATCATATTTCATCATGGACAAGCAGACCACTGGAGAAGGAAAGAAACAAAAGAGGCAAGAAGCACCTTCTGGCAAAAACCTTCTCTTCTACTTTTTTTTTTTTTTGTAATCGATTTTTCTTTTGGCTTTTGGGCAGGTCAAGTCAGGATCACAGTGACTGTGTAGGGTTTGATATTTATCTCTTGTCTCTGTGTAAAATTTATGAGTGATCCGCTCTTATATTTGACATTTGTCAGAACAGAACCTTGTTCTTTGCATCTTTCATCAAATGCCTTTTCTTCAACGTACACCATAAAAATGCATGTCAGTTTTAAATG
>JAVQJZ010054585.1:0-10035 GCA_036025355.1 Leiopotherapon unicolor | reverse complement strand
AATAATAACCCCATGACCCCTTGTGGCAGTCATGAGGCCCAGGATGTAAACTGCTGTTGGACAGAATAATGGAAACACCTGTTCATTTTGATATAATCCATGACCCGTGTCCTTGTTTTAATAATTACAGATGACAAATGGCATTAATCCATCCATCTGTTATGTAGATGGCTGATCCTTCGATGGATATAAGGTGCAGAGGCCCAGCTGGACAACTAACATTAATATTTACATTAAAATGATTAAATTTAAAAAGAGTACACAATGGATTTGCTTATAGCCACTTAAAATAATAAAAATTTCTGTGACAAATTACATTTTATAAAAGTGGCAGATAAATCAGAAGGTGATTCATTTTTCCCTCTCATTGTAAGAAGTAAATCATGTTTTGACCCTTCAGATTTATCTTCACTGTAAAACATTAGATTAGATTTATTGCAGGGCTGTTGCGCTGGATTGCATTTGTACACGTGTTTCCACCCGCTTGTGCGTTGTAATGGTTGGAAATCAACTCTGGAGCAGCAGCGGGACAAATCCTGTGTGTGCGCTTCACTGATGACGTGTCCGAGCCTGAGAGGAGGACATCCTCCTTTAATCATGGATCAGACATATATGTAAAATAAATACACTAATTGAATGTTGTATTTTTTTCATTTAATCGAGTTTTTCCTGATTGGTTGTTTTTAAAAGAGTGATAATAATATAATATTTGACTGAGCGTTTGAGTGCGAATCTTACTTTTTAAACGATCTTTGCTGCGGAGTGAAAGGGGGCGGAGCCAAGCGCGCCTCATAGTCAAGATGGCCACCTTCACTGAGAGGTAAGACAAAGCGGATCCGCTCTTTCGCCGCCAATTTATCGCTAATTTCACACATTGCCGGTGCGTGGGAGGCCGCAGGTTATCGCCGCGGACATACACGCAGCTAGAGAGTAAGCAGACTCGCTGTTTTCGGTGCTTTTTGAGGGGAAGTTTAAGGGAAAAGCTTCATGGAAAAGTCGAGATCTCCCTTCAATTGAATTAACAGCTCGACTTGTGCGAGGTTAGCTCGACACCCTGATCTAATTAATGAAACCTCGCAAGCACACAGCCACGCCTCACCCCCTTCGTGACACTCTCAAATTAAGGCTGTTTATCTGTAATGTGTGCCTGGTTTAGTTGTGTTTTTCCTCATATTTCTCGCCTTGCCCACGTTAGCTCGGGTTTGCTAGCTGATGCCGTCTCGTTTCAGCCACTTAGCGTCTCCAAGCTCTGACAGCACAGTGAGATCTGTGAGATGTGTGTGTGTGTGTGTGCGCGCAGGCCCTGTGTTAATATGTACATGACATATTAAACGGAGGTGCTGGATAATGTAGGGTTTTTTAAAGGTTGATGTGCTGCAGCAGGAAGAGGAAACGGGAAATGGTTGTTTTTTTTTTCTGGCGCAGTCTTTCACATTTTACCACCACACACACACACACACACACACACACACACACACACAGATCAAAGTCCCTGCAGAGGCCCTGCATAAGTTTAACTGCTGCATACATGCTGTGGTTTGGTCAGGGTCCTCTTTGAGTAAACACTTGTGCAATCAGAGTCAGTGATCTTGACAGGTGCAGTGGTGGAAACCCTGAAATCATCCAAAGTGAAGTTGGTCCTCTGTTTTCCTGCAGGATGGCGCCTGTCTTGCTCTGGCTGGCCGTGTGCCTCAGTGGGACTTGGGCTGTGGACCGGGGCAACTTCAAGACCTGCGACCAGAGTGCCTTCTGCAAGTGAGTGCAACACACGAGCAATACGCGCCTTTATTTTCACCACAGAGTAGCAGATGAGCGGTGATGTGTAATATATATGTATAATAGATGGTGCAATGTCAGTTTCATATCAGTGTAATACAGTATCATTTAATCTTTATCTTGTTTTTCTTACTCATGCCTCTTAATTTGCGCTGTCCCCTTTGCTGTTGTGACACTGCAAGTTTTCCCCACTTGAGGCGTTAATAAAGGATTGTCTTATATCTTATTGATAATGTCTTGCTTTTGTAAATTTTTCCCTCAAACAGGCGTCAGCGAGCGTTGAAGCCTGGCGAGTCTCCCTATCGAGCCCTGCTGGAGACCATGGAGCTGACCAACACCAGGCTCACCCTGCAGCTCATCAACGACAACAACAAGGTAAGTCGCAGAGAGAGAGAGAGAGAGAGAGAGAGAGAGAGAGAGGCGGGTCACCGTGAGGGGAATTATGGCTGCCAGAAGTAAAAAATCTCAGAGCACAGCCATTTTGAGTCAAAACCAAACACCTGAAATGGCAAACTACGCTTGAAGAAGTAGTAATGAAATTCCTCTGTGCCTCCCCCACATCTCCCTCCCTCGCCTTTCGTCCCGCTCCCCTTCACCCTTTATGTTTGTCCCTCAGGTGCGTCTGCTGCTCGAGCTCTACCGTCTCCAGGGAAACATAACGAGGGTGAAGATTAACGAGCTGAAGCCGCTGAAGCCCCGCTATGAAGTCCCAGACGTGCTCATCAGGGAGCCACCCACTGAGCCGTGAGTCTTCATTCAGGGTGTCACTTCACTGTTAGGGGTGGATGGAGGTTTTGATATTGCAGAACCAGACTGAAAAGGTCAAATTAGTTGTGTGTCAGGTGTTTTATTTTACGTAACCCATCTAATTTACATTCATATATATTTATTACATGAATATAAAGTAATAAAAAGGATGGCGTCGCTTTTCGGGTGATGTCATGTGACGGAGCAACATCAGTCCACTTCACATACGCATTTGTTTTCTGTCTCCATCACCAGCAGCCATGACAGTTTCTTGTTGTTTGAGTTGACTTCACAAGGTCACCTGAAGAACGCCAAGTATCGCTGCTGCATCTCGTTGGCTCATTTTTGTGGTAGTTTGTCAGAAGCTTGTGATTTCAATGTGCACGTCGCACCAGCCTCAGGTAGCCAGCTGGAAGCAGACAGATTATCGCAAGGCAAAATATCATGAGAGTAAAGTTAAGCTAGTTTACCATTTTTGACATGTAGAAAAAGACTCAAAATGAACACTGCAAACAGACTACTTGATTACTCTACGCAAATTATTTAAACAGCATGATCCATATGAGCTTTTTGATCCGTGTAAGCTTTTGAGACATACAAGCGGTTGATCACTGTTACCATATAAGAGCTTTCCAAAGACAGTGGCTTTTCTGTTTAGGGAGACACCGTAACAGAGAAGACTTGGAACATGGACAAAGAGAACAATTATGTAGGCTTTTCTCACAAAAGATATTCTGACATGTGACAGTAGGAAAAGCACAGGTGCAAAAATACAAGAATGCTTGTGGTTTCTCCATCATGAGTCAAATTGTCTTCTGTGAAAGAGGCCCGTGGAGTGAAAATGCATCTCAAAGTGCAGATCTTATTTTGGTAATACCTGATGGAAAAAGGAAAATCTCAGGGATTACATGACTCCATTAAAGAAAACTGAAACAGTCACGTTCCACTGTTGGTCGAGGTTTGAACCCGCTGTACCTCAGCGGAAAGGAATCAGGATTGTCAGCACCGAAACTATGAATATAAATTATTCCAGTGAAACTCGAGCCCTCTTCAAAAGGAGCTATCATTTTCAGATAATTGCTTTCTGGCTTTATCTCTAAGAATCTCATTTCAAAGTTTAGCTTGGCTTCGCTGGCATTTAATGAGAGAAACTTGCAGCTTCTATAAGGCCGGAGCAGACTGATAAGCAAGTAGATAATAATTCATTTGACTTTTTCATCCTCACTTTTAACTTCCTCTCCCCTCCCTCTCTCTGCCTCAGCCTGTCTCTCTTGTCTCAGGATGAGAACGGGGTGGTGCTCTCGCTGGGGGCGGAGTCTCAGAGGGTCATCGTGAGCGCCCGGCCCTTCCGACTGGACATCATGGAAGGGCGAGAAGTTCTGATGTCGTTGAACTCGCGCGGCCTGCTCGCCTTTGAGCACCTGAGGATGCGCAAGGACACGTGAGAAACCACGCATGCACGCACATTTTTTTTTTACATGGCAACCCTCTCTTTTTTAATCCACGTCCTCACTCAGTGGATGATTTCTATTTTTGTTCCCATGAAATGGTTTGTTTTTTGAGTATTGTCTCTGACTCGTTGTTCTGTCCTCTTCTCCCTATCATCCTAGTTTCTCCTATAAAGTAACTAGCACAGTGGCTAGCGTGTGGGATAATATCAAGAGGGTATTCTCTAGGTAAAGATCCTTAAGATTTGTAAGTGTGTATTCTGTTCCTTGTGCTAATGCTGCCAGTAGTGACAAGAGTCGGGACTCCCATCACACCAAATAGTGTTTATCCTCAAATAAATGTGACTGAAAGTGAGAGAGGGATGTTTGGTGAATGTGTGTGCGTGTTTATGTTTAATTTGATCCAGAATTAAGGGGTTGGTCCAGCCCCTCGTAAACATCCACATTTAAACAATAATAGCCACTTAATTTGGTGATTTTCCCCTCTTATTTCATGAAACAAAGAAAACAAATCATCCTGATCATAAAACAAACACATTCACCTGAAGGATGCAGCACCTGTGCCTGTCAGTGATTTAACTGTGCACCACCGTCTTGTCAAATTAGTGTCTGATTAACAAAATCGCCTCCGTAGAGTCACCCCAGCAGATCAAACACTGCAGCTGCATGACTTCTTGACCAGTTACGCGAACTGAAATAATTCGTCACGCTTGCCCAGTTCGCGGTGAGAGCTAACAGCAGTAGATGAAACCTGATGCTGGTGGCAGCAGGTGTGGACCAGTTTAGAAGCAAAGCTTTTCTCTCTGCACACACACACACACACACACACACACACACACACACACACACACACACACACACACACACACACACACACACACACACACACGTAGTCTGTGGCCCAGCAGGTAGTTAGTGTCTTATTTTCAGACAGTGCAGCCTAGTTCCCAAACCCCAACAGCAACATCTCTCTTTGTGGTTATGCATGCCTTTGCAACTTTGCATTTTAGTTTTTAGGGAAATCATTTTCTAAATTTGGCCTTTTTTTTTTTTTTTAAGCTGTTCTCCTGGGACAGTGCTCCTTTTAGCTCTAAAGCTGTACTCTCCTTAATTGCGGAAAAAAACAGCTTTTGGGGGTGCCTTTGTCGTTGCTTTTGTGACAGTCCTGCACTGATGTACTGTTTGAAGTGTAGTTATAGTTTAAGATCGAGGTAATTATAATGAGTCGTGTTACGAAGTAAAACTGTACAATATGGGGGGAAAATTCATATTGAGACCAAACTGAAAATGTTTGCTTGGGGAAAATATTTTTACCAGGTTTTTTAGTCACAGTAATGACAGAACCACTGCAGAGTGTTACATTGTGGTCAGCAGGACGTTAATTTATCTGGTATGTTTAGAACTTTGGAGCTCTGATTTTGCACTGCTGCATATGGGGAAAAAAGTTGTTTCAAGTCAGAAGGTGATGTCACTTGAGTCATCGTTGACTGGGGCTGAAGAATTCAAGTTCGAACATGAAAGAAATGTGGAAGTGCAGAGTTGGAGAGAAGGAAGCTTATCAGAGCTCTGTAGCTTGAAACTATATTAGCCACCACCGACTTAACACAGTCAGATCTTCGACTGAGCTGTTGGTGGCCGTGTTTAACAACGGGACATTTAGATGGCAGGTTTTGACGAGTATGAGGAATGTGTACAATAAAAAAATGTCTCATCAGTTTGAATCTTGCGAGGAGAAATACAGACGTGTAGCACAAGAGCCACGTTTTTCTGCTGAAATGAGAATGTGGCATCTCAGGCTGCCTCTGCACGAGCGCTTGTTTCAAGAGTGTAATGCAACGGCCCCCATTACCCTATGGTACACGTGGGATCCTCTGGGTGCCAGTTTTGTTCTGTAAGGAGCCTTGTGGGTGTTACATGCCACAGCCTCTAGAGGTCCTGTCCCATAATGCCTAACTTGAAATAGCCACAAGGTAGGGAGTTGCTCTGTCCCCTTTGTCATTAAAGTAAGCTGAAACCATGTAGAGTATGTTTTAGTTGTCATTGTTGAGTCGGGAGCTTCCACCAACCTCCCAGTTTGTATGTCCTTTTCCTTTTATCATAGTTAACTATACTCCCATATATTGTTACTAATCACAAGATAGCGTTACTTTTCCAAGATGACGTGTTTTTCTTTTCCCTGCATCCCCTTCCCCACCTCTCCCTTCGTTACTTGCATCATGGAGCAGTCAGGCAGACCCAGAGGCCGAGAAGAAAGAGGAGGCTGATCCGGCAAACCAGGCCGAGGTACTGCACACCAAATGACACTTTCGTTTCCTTCTTTGCTGTGTCTCAGCCTGCATTTTACTGAAGTTACGTGTCTCTTCTCCCTATTTGCCTTCCAGACAGCAAAAGAAGAGGAAGAGAAAGTAGAAGCGGGGATGTGGGAGGAAACCTTTAAATCGCACTCAGACAGCAAACCGAATGGTAAGTCCTACTTATACTTCAAGTTATGGTTGAATTTAACTGAATTAGCAGTGCTGTGTGTGTGTGTGAGGGGTTTTAGTGAAGTAAGTCTTGTGTGTGTAAATGGTTTGATGCTTTTTGGCATTAAAAGACTTTTTCTATCTACTTTACTAACTCTGCTTAATAATTGATTGCTATCTCCCCCAAAGGTCCATCAGCCATTAGTTTAGACTTTTCATTGCCGGGCGTGGAGCATGTTTACGGCATCCCAGAACACGCAGATACCCTCAGACTCAAAACAACAGAGTGAGTGTCTCCATCAAGTCACATTTCACCTACAAAATGAAGTTTGAATTTGCTTTTATACTGGATTATACATCACGGGATTAAATCAGAGTTCGCTTGTTCCAGTAATGGAGACCCGTATCGGCTCTACAACCTGGATGTGTTCCAGTACGAGCTGTATAACCCCATGGCCCTTTATGGTGCCGTCCCCGTCATGTTGGCCCACAACGCCCAAAGGACCACAGGTATCTTCTGGCTCAATGCTGCTGAGACCTGGGTGGATATCAGCTCCAACACAGCTGGAAAGGTCTGTCCCTTTTTCTCTTTCTCCTTTGTTCCTGAGATTGTTTTGCCCTAAAATAGCAAGTAGTGAATGCCTGTCTAACAAAAGTATAACGCTTCCCTCACTCACTTTTTTCTCTCTACAGACTGTGTTTGGAAAAATGCTGGATTATGTGCAGGGATCTAGCGAAACACCGCAGACAGATGTGCGTTGGATCTCTGAAAGCGGCATTATCGATGTCTTCATTATGCTTGGACCGACACCCAAAGACATCTTCTCTCAGTATGCCTCTCTCACAGGTAGGAAAATGGATGACTGACCCACATTTTACAGACTCGAGATAGTTCTGGTAGTTTGGCCGGGAACACGTCATTTTCTCCTTTCAGCATATGTTCTGAAAACTAATATTAATATCATGCGCTGCATGGGAAGTAAGTGGGGAGCATGAAGTAGCTTTGTTTTAGCTTCTAATTGTTTACATGTATCTGTCGACAGTGTTTAGCTACGTTACTCAGGAAATGTTGGATTAAAATGGGCCAGTAAGCTACCAAGAATAGTTTTTATTGATAGTTTTTTGTGGGTTAAATGGGTAATATTTATTGCTGCTAAATAAAAAAATATTTACAACCATATTTTTAAATAGTCAGTTGCTTCAACCCTGCTGTTTCACTTAAATCAAGTTGGTCATTAACTGCAGAGTAGAATGTAGATTTTCAGCATTTCAGACATTTAATACAAAGGTATTATACAAGTAAATACATGTTTTTGGAAAATCATCATGTTTTTTCATCCAGTATTCCCCAAAGATAAAGCCTGAATGTGTTTTGCAACCTGAAGTCAGTTTGCGTGTGTGTGACCAACTAAAGATCTGAATTTGACTGACATCCTCAGCCTCAGCCTCTCTCTTCATGTCGCCCTGCAGGCACACAGTCCTTCCCTCCTCTGGCTGCTCTTGCCTACCACCAGTGCCGCTGGAACTACAATGACCAGGAAGACGTGCAGACAGTGGACGCGGGCTTTGACGAGCACGACATCCCCTATGACTTCATCTGGCTCGACATCGAGCACACGGATGGCAAGCGGTACTTCACCTGGGATCCACACAAGTTTGCAACACCGAAGGACATGCTGCAGGGTCTCCTGGACAAGAAACGCAAAGTACGGATAATAAATAGTCCAACATCAACATCCCTGTACCAGATATTTTATGTTTTCCCTCCAGAAGTTGTTCAGTGTCTGTTTATAGATATGTACATCAAGGCACCTATTTCTTTGACACTTAAGATTTTCTGCTTTTTATAGATGGTGGCCATCGTGGACCCTCATATCAAAGTAGACAGCAACTACAAGATCCATAATGAAATCCGCTCTCGTGGTTTCTATATCAAGAACAAGGATGGTGGAGACTACGAGGGCTGGTGCTGGCCTGGTAAGAGATTGATAGCTCAGTTACAAGAAAATACTGCTGTAAATATACTTCATGGACTGGATCTTCACTCAGAAACATTGCTTTTTTTGTTAGGCTGAATATTTCTCATTTTCTGTCTTCTCTCATTCTCTCTGTGACGGATGATGTCCTCCAGGTAGTGCAGGCTATCCAGACTTCACCCGTGCAGACATGAGGGCCTGGTGGTCCAGCATGTTTGCCTATGATCAGTATGAGGTGAGTCTCGAGGAAAAGCAGTAGCTAATCTGTGAGATACTAAAGATGTTAACAGTTTCTGTGACAGCTTTCTACATGACGGGCACACACACACTGATAGGCATGACAGCAGATCCTTTTTAAAGTCAGAAAGTTTAGCAGTTTATAGAATCTGATCATATGTTATAAAACAGCATTTTTTACTCAAGACTTACATCCGCAATCTCTCTCCACTCTCCAGGGATCTATGGAGAATCTGTATACGTGGAACGACATGAATGAGCCGTCCGTCTTCAACGGGCCAGAGGTCACCATGCACAAGGACGCAGTGCACGGAGCCTGGGAGCACCGTGATGTCCACAACCTGTACGGCTTCTACGTGGTGAGTGCACACAGATCATTAAATATTTAAACTGTTTGAGTATTTGTGACCTGTGGGCTACCATAGTTGTTTTATGGGAACAAATGACTGTAGATCTTAATTTTTTTTGAGTGTTGGTATTGCGCAAAAAGTGAGTACAGTGCAGTGCTGAACAGAAATCCGTGTTTATCAAAATAAAATGCAGTTTTGGGCAGGTGAAAATAAAAATTAAATAATGATAAATAAAAATCATTGTTTTCCTTGATGTTCTGCTACCATTCTCCATCTGTGGGATTATATTTTTTAAATAATCTTGATGATGTTATTGTGCTGTCATAGCCCCCAACTTATTTTGAAAGATAACCAAAATGTGCTCTAATAATCAGATGATACGTGGAAATATAACCACTGATTATTCTTTGTGCAACTTGTAGCAAATGGCCACTGCAGAGGGTTTGATCCAGAGGTCAGGAGGAGTTGAGCGTCCGTTTGTCCTGACCAGAGCCTTCTTTGCTGGGTCACAGCGTTACGGTAAGCCCTTTAGTTCTTACATGAAACTAAGATAGAGCACTGTAAAAGAAAAGCCATTACGCTGTAGGCAAAGACTGTGTTATAGTGATGAAATGGGTTTAACCCTCATCTGACACTGTTGGGTTTGACACAGACCTCACAAGTTAAAGTTCTTGTCTGCGTCTGTAGGAGCTGTGTGGACAGGAGATAACGCTGCCGAGTGGGACCATCTGAAGATCTCCATCCCCATGTGTCTGAGTCTGGGCCTCGTTGGAATCTCTTTCTGTGGCGGTGAGTGTTACGAAGCTTTTACAGTCTTCTGTCACACTGCTGCTTTGTCTAGCTGCTCAGCGTGAAATAACCAATGTGCTGAAAGAGCAAAACTGCTGAAAAGTTTTATACAGTGTTTACCATGTGGAGACTCATGACCTTGGAAACTGTGATTCCACATTGTTATATCTTTATTAAAACTGAATGACATTTTATTCACTTGTAGGTGTGAAATTTAATCAAAGAAGCACTTTAAAGAGGTTGAGTAGCG
>JAVQJZ010054551.1:0-11372 GCA_036025355.1 Leiopotherapon unicolor | reverse complement strand
ACTTTATTCCACTACATTATTCTTACAGCTGTAGGTATTTTGCAACACCAAACACAAGAAGAGCTTATAAAATATGATACGTTGTTTCGAAAAAAGTATATAAACATAGCATTTATTTGGACCAAAGCTTAAGTGATTGGTTGTTTGTTTTTGTTTTTTTTTTGTTTGTTTGTTTCTTTCTTTGTTTTCCAAAGATGCCAAACATCTCAACATTTGATGATCTGATACATCTTCTTGACAAAAATGTACTGTTGTATTGCTCGAACATCGTTTACATGGTGGACTTCTCCCTGCAGTCTTCCATTTACAAAACATCAGAGCTGATCAGTCACTTCAAACTAAACTTTTACTGAGACAGTCTTTTTTTTACAGACGGCTGTGAGGACTTCTTATGAAGTGAAGGGTCTGAAATCTTCCTCCGCCTCTGGGCAGGATGAACTTTCCCGTCAGATACTTAAAGTGCAGCATATTTCTGGTATTTTCTCCGTTTCAGGTTTCAGAGGCTGATGAATGAGGCGGCCGGTGGTGCGCGCGCCGTGATAATAGAGAGGAGGAAGAGGAGGGGGCGCGCGCTCTCGGAGGACGCGGGGGCGCGCGCGGAGCGGCGTGCAGATGTGTCGCAGATTTTGTAAAGTCACTGGGCGCTCAGAAAGATCCAGCACTCGAAGGGGCGGAGGGTCGCTCCGGATAAATGGGCCCGCGATAAAGGGAGGCAGCGCGAGCGGCGGACCGTAACGCGGCTCGTGACGTGTGTCGACGGCGGCCAGGCGGAGCGACGCGCGCACGGATGGAGCTGTCAGCGATCGGAGAGCAAGTGTTCGCTGTGGAGTCCATCGTCAAGAAAAGAGTTAGGAAGGTAAAGGCTGAGGGAGGCGTCCGTGCTGCTGAGAGCTGAAATGATGCGCTTATCTAACTGCAAAAACACACACACACACGGGGGAGGGGGGGTCCCTTTAATGTAACGTGCAGAGTGTTGTTGTCGCTGCTCTGCGGCTCAACATGTTCAGGTGGCAGGGCTGATGTTGGCTCGTTTTCGTTTTCGGCCTGTTTGTTTGCCTGCTAATTGGATTTGGGTGTAATTTAGCAGATGGTGCTGACAGATGAGGTGCGCAGCTACAAATTTTGCCCCCCCTCCTCCCTCCATCACTCTCTTACTCCTGTCCAGAGCACATGAGGGCCCCTGAAACTCCTCACAAACACTGATGAGCTGGTCCAATGCGCAGAGGTGTGCTGAGCGATGAGCACTGGGAGGATGTATGTGTTTGTTTTTACATCAGTCAACTTCATTTTCTGTCAAATCGAAGAAGCAGGAGTGTTTTGTCTTTCACCTTGTGTACTTGCAGCAAAAATGCAGCAGAAGTGCCCTGTATAGTGCCCTACATGCTGGAAAAGGAGTTGCCTGATTTGTGCCTCTGAACTGTGTACTTAACTGTAACTTGGTTAAGTCTGATAACATGATTTTAAATTTTAACCAGGATTTGAAGAAGTTTCACCACTTTCTGCACGCACCCGCTCCTCCTCATATCACAGCCAGTGAGCAAATGAATTTACTCTTTCACCACATTGTAATTCCTCGTTCATTCACCTAATTGTGGAGAGATGTCAAGGTGGCTTCTGCTTTGTAAGGCTGATGTTAGTCTGTGTAAATGGTTTGGCATTAAGTTTGAAGTGAGGATTCATAAAGTAAAAGTGAAAGTTTAGTAGCCACAGAATGTGCACAGGTCATTGATAAAACCACATTTAGTACTCAGTGAACTATATCTGTCCATCCACATCTCAACACATGTAAAACTGTGACACAGATATGTACAGTATCGGTAAATGCCCAACTAGGACATCATATTTACATGCTTTATTATGTGATCTAGTTTTTTCAGGTTATGGAAAATGTTTAATTTTAGGCATGGCCTTTGAACAGCCACAGTTTTTACTGCTCATGCTGAACCGAGTGAGTAAAAATGAAGACGGGAAAAGCAGTGACTTCATCCACTGAGAATACCTTTGAGGGCTTGGACAGTATTATTGGATGATGTCAGCCAGGATGACTAATTCTGAGTGGCTTGGCTGGTATATGGAAAACATACAGTACCTTTTACATTATCTGTTCGTTTTAGATGTCTTCTGATGGCAACTTGTTCCTACACAGAGGAGGGGGAAGTGCTCAGCCACTTTAATTAAGTAAAAATATGACTAAAAACTACTCTGTTACAAGCACAAATGACTAAGTGTTCTTATTTATATTAGAGTAACTACAGAATGTGAATATAAAGTTAGAATAAGAAGAATATTAAGAATTTAGAGTAATGTAGACATTAAATAGGTAAGAAGATGATGGAAATACATTTACAGCAAGTGATCGTTATCGTCTGTCAAGAAAAACACAAATTTACAATTAGTGTTTTAGACAGTTATGTTTTCAGAGAACCAAAACTTATTATTTTTCATTTTTAACTGTATGTTCATATAGTATACTGTAATATTCATAATAATAGTAAATGTTTAATATTTAATAATAGAACATAACATATAATGATCATAAAGCTCACCCTGCAGGTTTCAATAGAATCCAGATCAGTGTTGCAACAGTTACAGCCTATAATGATTTGAACACCCCCCAAACACATTTCTTCAATTTTCATCAAAATCACACACATAAAGTCTCAAACATCTGCAAAGAAATCACATTTGCGAGATGCAGATGGGACGATGATGCGTCACACATGTATTAAGATGACATAAAGACTGTGAAATACTACAGTATATTGTGTGATGTAATTTATGAAATGAGCTTCTTGGCTGATACTGATCTTTTTAATGTATCCACAGGGGAATGTGGAGTATCTGTTGAAGTGGAAAGGATGGCCTCCAAAGTAAGTAACCAATCTGAAGGATGGATGGATTATTACAGGCTTGCAAATGTCCATCGTATTTTCATTGACATGCACAACAGATTATATAAATACACAGAATAGTACCATAGCCACACAAATAATAAATAAAAGATAATGTCATATATTATCAGAATGCTGTTGGATTAGGTCATGCAAAGTCATTTGACACATTGATTTATTAACAAGTTCTTGTTAATAACAAGTTCTTATTAATAAACTCTGTCTTGTCTTCTAATAACAAGTTATTTGACATTTAACCATTTTAAATATGGTAAGTAACTTTGAGTAAAATAGTTGTAAAATAGTAATAGAGTAGGTAGCTGAATAAGGAGAAATGGTCTGAGGGCGGTCTTAGGCAGTGTTCTTTTTTCTTCCTGAGTGTCTCAGTGTTGGCTTTCTTTATCTTGTATCTTCTTCTAGACCACAGCAAGGACACATGGCCATTATATGAGTGGTTGAGATCTTTAGCAATTTGCCTAGACTCAATCATACACCGCCGGGTGTAGATGACCTCACCAGGCAACGGTGTGGGAGTAGGAATTTCTCAGTATTTTACAGGGTACCTTTTGTCAAGAGTCAAGGTGAAACACTCTGCCCGGCCTTCCTTGCCTCAGAGTTAGTATGCAGTGTCCAACATTAGACCCTCAGTTACACTAAGAACTCATTTATATTAAGGGGGTTGTAGTTCCTCCCATGCTGCTTCCCAAAGTTCAGTATCATGTCCTTCATCTTGCTGACATTCAGGAGGAGGCTGATGTCCTGACATTAGTGGGTCAGGCCCTCTTTGTATTAGGTAGGCATTTTCATTATTACCTTTGATCAGGCCCACCACAGCAGTGTTGACAGCAAACTTGACAATGGCAATAAAGTTGGAAAGGACTATGCAGTCACATGCGTACAATAGGTACAGCAGGGAGCTAAAAATGCAGCCCTGGGGTGCTCCGTGTAAAAGATGAGGATAGATTAGGTGTGTTTACTCATTCTCATCACCCGGAGTCTGCTTGTCAGGAAGTCAAAGATCCACCAGCAAGATGTTTATCTCATTGAGCTTTGTGACAAGCCTGGAGGGTGTTAAATGCTGAACTGTAGTCAATGAACTGCAATCTCACATAGATCACTTTCTTTCCTGATGGACTAGAGCAATGTGGACAATGTATGCCATGGTGTCATCCATTCATCCAGTGGGACTGTAGGCAAACTGTAGATGGTCCAGTGTGTTAAGTAGTGAAGAACAGATGTTGTTCTTGCTGGTCAAAGCATTTCATCACAACAGAGTTGAGTGCCACTGGCTGTAAGTCATTCAGGCAGATTGGTCTTGTTTTCTTGGGCCCAGGAATGATGGTGGACTTCGTGAGGCATGTGGGTATGACAGAGTCATTGTCAGGTGTGATGTCATTTTGCTGACATGCTGCAGACTGAATTAAGTATCGCCGTCTGCAGATTGACCTGGCCATTTTCTGACCTCTCCTCCTAGTCCATTTGCTCAGTAACCATTTTTGAATGGTGAGAAGCAGCGATGTAGGGGCCTCTTGTGGCTCAATCAGTATATTGGTGGAAGTTACACATAATCTTGATTTTAGCCTGATTGAAGTTTCCAGCAACAATGGGAAAAGCACCAGGATTACTGGTCTGTGGGCAGTTCTTTGTAAAGATCCCACAGGACAGCTTCTGTACTCGGCTGTGGTAGGATGCAGACCGCGGAAATAATAACCAAAGTAAAATTCCCTCGGTAGAAAGTGTGATCACCATTTGATTGTCCAGAATTCTGTATCGGGTAAGGAGGAATGGGATAGCATTTTAATATTCCCCCTATCACACCAATCCTAATTCACAATAAAGCACACGTCCCCTCCTTTTTTCTTGCCAGAGTCCTCTGTTCCGTCTGCTCGGTATACAGAAAAAGCCACCTGGTTGAATGGCGTTGTCCGTTAAGTGGGGATTTAGCCAAGTTTCAATGAAACAAAGAACATTGCAGTTCCTGATATCTCGCTGGAAACTGATACAGGCACCGAGGTCATCCAGTTTATTATCCAGCGCCGGGACGTGGGAGAGCAGGAAACTGGGCAGAGATGGTACGTTACGTTTCAGAATCTCCACTGGCCAGGTAGTAGAGTCGATGAGGGAAGTGTTTGAAGAGTGGTGAGTTGACCATTTTTGTATCCTAATGAGATGACTCGAAGTCATATGTAATGATTGCCCAGTAGTAATTACAGTTCAACTAACACATGTTAAAATAGACAGACACACTGATTTAACTGCCTGTTTGAATGCAGAAACAAATGAATGAAGAAGAGAAATAGAAAACAGGTTTGATTACACTGTTTCGTTTTGCAGGTACAGTACATGGGAACCTGAGGAACACATTCTGGACCAGCGCTTGGTGCAGGCCTATGAGGAGAAGTAAGGCTCCACTTAATGTGGAATACTTGCCTGATGAAAAGCCTAGACTAAATCCAGGAAAAGCCCAGAGGGTTTAACACATAGTGGAGCAGGAATGTGCAGAATAAATCAAGTTTTCTTCTTACATTATATTAATCATAAAGAGATTATGACTCAGCAGACCAGATCCAAGATCTCTCTCCAGCTGGCATTAACAAGTGTCCGGGGTTGTTGGAATGTAACTAGATATGCCAAAACACATAAAATCTGAAGGCAACAAAATGCGAGGAAGATGTTGCCTCTCAGATCATCAGCACACATCTGGCCACATTTATAATGGTGGTGTAAAAAACATTGTTTCTCTAATGTGGATGTTCATGAACAATAAACTGGTTTAAAAGATATTGTTCATTTGTAAGGAGGCACTGAAATCTGATTTTCTTTGAAGGTGCTCAATGGACGTTTCCTTCCTTCTTAACAGGGCTGAATAAATATTTTGGACTCACATGCTGATAGGCTGGGCTGTGTGGGGGGGCTCTTCCTCTTCCTCTTGCTCTTCGTCTTCATTATTAAGGATGCTGTGTTGTCTGCCTGATTATTGTTGTTTACTTTTTTACAACATTGTTTTTATGACTGATGTCATGTGGCAGTGTATTCATATTAAGCATCTAAAAACACAAACTGTGTTCAACAGCTTTTAAGATCAGTCAGCAGACAGTATATCACTTTAAGCTGTGTAGTAGATTAGCACATTTGGTGAAATTGATGTTTAAGTTATTTTAGATAAAAGCATAGACAGTTTAAATGTAATTAAAATATGTGCGGAAGACAGTATTCCATCAACCCCTTTTTAACAACGTCCTTGGTTTTTCAGAGAGCAGAGAGACAGAGCTGTGGGTCACAGGAGAAAAGGATCCAAAGCCAAAAGACTCCTCCTGCACGTACGTTTGGAGTGATACTTTTCTCTGACTTGCGTTACTTTATACGTGTTTATACAACTCTCTTTCCTTTCCCCTGGTCGGCTCCACTGATTATGCTTTCACCTTATTTCATTTGCCACTCTTCTCTTCAACGAGTTTGAGTGTTACTAAAATGATTCTGATTGAATTTTCAAGTAATTCAAGTTTCAATTTTCAAGTAGTTCAGGTTTCAATTTTCAAGAGTTCTCTCTTTATTCAGAACGCTGTCTACACCATGGATCTCCGCAGCGCTCACAAGACTCCAGAGAAACCTCCACCTCGCCTTCGCCTGTCGCTGACGCGCTCTCTAGGCCCCGAGGACGAGGACCCGCCGTACAGTGCCTGCAGGCAGGACCCACAACCAAAAAGCGAAGACGGGAGGTCGCAGTTCAAGTGCCTTGACTCAAATCCTCCAAGTCCCTCACAAGAGGACTGGGAAGACCGCGGAGAGGAAGAAGAGGAGGAGGATGACGACGATGTAGATGTTGAAGAGGACGGAGAGGAAGAGGAGGAGGAGGAGGCTTTAAAGGAGACGATGGAGAAGAGCGGATGCATTTTAAGTGGTAAGTGTGTCAGTCGGTCAGCCAGTAGACTCTAATCAGCATCACGACCCAGTTTGCTTGACTCTTTGTGAACTTTCTAGCGGGCACGAACATGCACAGGCTCTTTTCACTGGGCAGGCCACCAAAACTTCCTCCATCCTGAGCTGATTAAAGAGCAAATCATGCAGAGGTCAAAATATAGACATATTAAAGAACATTTTAAGTATCCGTCAGAGTCTCTGCAAAGATTTACATCTCTCTAAGGTCGCATATTGTAACACTCTATTGCGTGAAAGTTTGACACCACAGCAGATGTAAATCTTTAATAAATGAATAAGTAATTTTGAGTTTGACAGTTACATGGCAGAGCAGGTGAGATGTTCTCAAAATCTTCTTAAAATAAAGATGTGCAGTGCAGAGTAGGGCACTTCTGTCCTCCATATCACCTCAGAGGCACCCATAGCTGTCTCACCCTGCAGCCAAATGCATCCTGCGTTTATCTGCCTTTGTCAGTATATAACTTCTATCAGAGAGTCCGTCCATAGAGGTTAACTCAATAACAGTACATATGTGATAGGCTTGATGCAATCGCTGTGTGAATGAAGCTGTATCCTGCCTCCCACTCTCTCTGTTCCTCTCTCACTCAGGACAGGAGAGGACAGACGAGTGGAGCTCCTTTCCTGGGCCGGGCGACGTCTGGAGGCCCATCATTGGTCCCGGAGAGGTGACGGTCACGGACGTTACCCTCAACTCCCTCACAGTGACTTTCCGAGAGTCGAGAGTGGCCAAAGGTTTCTTCAGAGACTGGGGCCTGGAGGTCTGACAAGTCATGAGGGGTGGAGAGGGCACCGTGAGAGGGAGTTTGAGACACTGGCTTCCCAACAGTGTGTGAATGGTGGTTGAGGGTCAGGGTTGGTGTCCTCACTTTTCCTCTTGCAAGCGACAAGCCTGGTCAGTGGTACGTTTACATGCACAGAGTCACCTGGATAAAAGCTCCAGTTAAAGGTATATTTAGGTCGAGCTGTTTACTTTTGATAACGTGGCAGAGAGTCGCCTTGAATTAAAGGAGTATTAGATAATTGTAGATCTGACCCAGGTTGCCGGCTTGACTGATCGCTGGCAACTCAAGGACCCATGTTATGGGTGCAAACTTAGGCTGGGAATGGTAGCAGTACTTGGGCTAGCTGAGGCCCCCCAGTGTTGGGCCCCTGATCCCTCCACTGTTGAAAATCAGACTAAGCGGGTGAGTCAGGTGAAGTGAGGGTACGGTAAGTCACATGATGAAATCTCACACGTACCCAAGGAACCTTTGACGTGTTAATGTAGGTTGAAATGAGCTGATGCAGGTGCATTGTGATCTTTTATATCAGGGGTCTTTTCACCTTAAAGCTACCCTGTAGAGTTTTCTTCTAAACGAACAGTCATGTTTACATTCAGTGATACAGAACAAAAGCATTGTGTGCATCCTTGAGGATATCCCGGCACAATAAGAAGTATGTGTAACAAAGGAAGAAGGAAGATCATCATGTAAACAAACTGATTCTGCTGGGAAAGTAATATCTACTCTGCTCAAATGTAGATTTTTAAAGTCTCTTTTTAAGGTCTTAAGGTTTGAAAATGATTTTTAGAGTAAACATTAATTCATCAGTTCTTACTTTAAGTGATGTTCAATGTCATAATGCACTGAATACAAACAGTCCATCCATATTTAACTTGGCCTTACATTCATGTTTGCACTGTTTTTATTAAGGTTTGCTACTGCATCACTGCCACCTGTAGATCGGTGGAAGGAATCACATTGCCCAAAAATTCAAAACGTTGCTCCACGGCGTTATTCGTGGTAAAAAAAAAAAAAACTCCACAGGATATCTTTAAAGCAGTTCAGACAAAGTTCTTACCCCCCTCTCATACTTGTGTGTTTTTTGTAAAGTCAACCATAACTGCTGTCTTCAGGTAAACAAAGTGGTTTATCAGTATAAAGTAGCGAAGTAGCAGTCATGCAGTAGTCATGACACTAAAATTTAGCTGTTACATGAGGAATCATGACGACGAGGAAGAAGAGGGGCTCTCTGTGCATGTAAACATGGCCGCTGTCTCTGTCTCTCTTCCACACTGGGCTTACCATTCAGTACTGGACTCATTCGTATTGTACATACTCCAAACTCCAGTGAGGTGGGCATAGCTGTCAGTCCCATACTAACCTGCTGTGCTGTACCTGTAACCTGTGAACACATAGACTGTTACTACTGTACAACACGTGTCTTAGTCTTGTATGCGTTTCAAAATCCTCTTAGGGATGATTTGATCCGCCTGCATGCCTTTCTCCTTCAGTACAGTTAATATCAATGCAAAGAAACACGGTGTAATTTTCTCTTCTGTCCGCCCAGCTCTTCATCTCAACACACACAGCACACACCACATGAGGGATGGCCGAGAAGCGCACCAAAATGTGAAAGCCAGATGCGGTTTGATAACAAACCGCAACGTATCTACTGCTTATCATAAATGAGTCCATCAGGAGCTGGTTTGTAGAGTCCCACCGGGTTAATAATCAGTTTAAATGAGAATTATTTTATAAAAACTACCAAAAGGTTTCATTGACATCCTTCCTTCCAGTCATTTCTCACAAAGGCACGAAAACCAACTTGTCTTTTTGAAAAGTATGTAAGATGGCATGGCTAACAGCTAAGAATTTCATTTATTTACCGGGCTGTGTTGTAGTAATAAAAAGATAGAAATAGAAACTTGACCTGCAGTTGGATGATAAAAAGCTTCACATTCAGGAGATGAATTGTTGTAGAATCAAACCTTGAAGACGTTACAAGAATGGTTTGAATTTTGTAGTCTTTTTCTTTGTCAGTGGGGGGGTCGGGATTTTTACAAGGGGTCACAAGATGAATCCAGTGGGTGTAGTAGATGTTTGCTCTGGTAGGACGTAAGAAACAGACTACAGAAGCCTCATATCAGATAAAACTTTAAATGGATTTTTGTTCAAACATTGGATTTTTTCCAAAATGTGGCACATTTGAAAGGAATCTTTAAATGAACCGAAGGAAGAGGAAAACTCATTTTCAGTAGTCATACAGGCTCTTATCCATTAACAACAAACAGGAAGCACTGCTCTATATTTTAGTTCCCAAAGATGCTTGAATGTAATGAGAAGAGCTTTCCAAACAGCTCTTCGGGGCATTAAATTTTCTTTGGACCATAAAGTTGATAGAAAAAAAGAAAACAAATTAATGTTCATTGAGATATATTATGTATCTCAAGGTACATTAAGTTATTATGGCATGAAAATCAAGTATAGGTATCGGTTCAAACTTGACAATAGAAAAAAAACATCTATTTCTACAGTGTGTATAAGAAGGATGATATTAAAGATCCAAATAGATGTATATGTTACTAATAATGATACAATAACTAAATACCCAGTGTCAAAATCTAGAATCAACTGTTTCTGCCTGGAAGGTGGGAAGTTAATCTAATCATACCTGCATTATGTTCAGCTGTGGTATAAAGTATATTTGTATTTAATTGGCTAAAACCTGACACACAGACAAGTAGGGTGAACCAGCCGGCTCCATCAGCCAAAGTAAACAAAATAAGACAGAAAAAACGTTAAACATAACATGACAACAAAATAATCAAAATACAAATTTCCCCGCAACTTTACAGACTAACAGTGAAAAGACCAGTGTCACTCACTCAAAGTGGACCCAGGAGCCGATGTGATGTGTCGCAGCTGTGGAATCTCCCACGGTGGCGTCCCATTGGTCCACAGGTTGTTTATCCTGCACAGAGGACGATGGGTCAGCGTCTCGTGAGGTGAAAACTGTCTCTGTGCGACCGAGAAGTTGCCGTGAATGGAAGTGCCTGATGTTGTATCATTTTGTTGTTGTTTTGTCTGTAGGGTTGATATCTCTCTCTGTGATTCACACACACACACACACACACACTGTCCCAGCTTGTTTGGTTTCTGTATGTCTGAATGCAGGATCCTCCACTGATGTGATTAAGACTTGAAATATGAGGAGACTTTAAAGGGGAGGAGGGCCGAGGGGGCAGTAGGGAGAAACATGTATTTTTGAAGTCGTTATTTTTCTACATTGACCTGAATGTATAATTTATTCTTTAAAGATACCTGTGTATTTGTCACGCAAATGACTGAGCAGAGTAGTTTTTATACCGTTTGTGATAACCACTGAGCTGATGCCATATTTAAATGTACCGACTGACGTGACAAAACAGAACAAGCACCTGGATTTGACTTTGCTTAATGTGGTCGCTTGTGCTGCTTCCGTCCTCCACCAAGCAGAGAACCTTGCACTTTATCGTGATGTAAACCTGCACATTACCTGCTCCAGTCTATTAAGTGTTATTGTGTATCGAATATTTCTATGGTAATACTAAAATAAATGTTGCTTATGTTTAATATTATTTTAATCCAGTTTGCTCAGTTGCTTACTAATGCTTTGATGTCATTTTTTCCAATTAACTAATGAAATGATGAAGGCATGCGTAAAGAAGAAAGTAACACAAAACGTAAAACGTACTTTGGTGTTTAATTTTTACTTTTCCTGAAGGATTTCACTAAACTGACA
>JAVQJZ010054536.1:0-10675 GCA_036025355.1 Leiopotherapon unicolor | reverse complement strand
AAAAAAAAAAAAGAGAAAAAAAGGTTGACTTTTTTTCATCCAAACCTTTTGATGTCAGTTGAGGCCCCTGATTTGCATTGTTAGAGCATCCATAATAAACATCTTCAGTCCTTTCCAGTACCCACTTGCAAATAAATTCCCATTTATTACTCAGTAGTGGAATCCAGAAATTAGAAAGGAACTGAAGGACCTGTGTCTCAGTTGAAGCTCTGCATTCTTCCACCCACAGGCTGCAGTATGTTTGCGTCAGTGTCCATCCTAAAGGACTGCCACGTCACTGATCATAAAATTGGCCTGTACGTGTTCTGCAGGCTCAGTGTTACGAGACGTTCTCAATCACCTTCATCAAATGCATGGAGTCTCTTTCATCTCTACGATCAGTGACAGAGGCTGTTCATTTCCTTTCAGGTTGATGAAATCTACCACGATGAATCTTTGGGGACCAACATCAACATTGTCCTTGTGCGCATGATAATGGTCGGGTACAGACAGGTGAGTTATGCCACAGATTGCCAGACATATTTGTTATGACACATTTCTGAATGCATCTTTGTTGTCTGGCCTGTAGGTGTCTAATACAGCAGTGATTTAAACATGCTTACGTTGCTTTCACCGCCTTCAGGAAGCAATGCAGTTTATTTTACATTCTGTTTAGACTGAGCCTGCAACTGTGGCTCAGTGGAAAAATAATCAAAGCTTCATTTTGCCCTCAGCTTTGTCAGCTCTCACTGGAATAGATTCGATAGGGCACGATACGATCGGCAGCACCCCACGCCACACAAATAAATAAATAGCTAACTACAACTTAAAAAATTAGAATCCCTTAAAAGAATAAATAGCAATACATTCAACAATAAAATAATGAAATTAAGAAAGTGTGAAATGCACATTAAAAAAACGAGGTCTTTATTTTAAATTTAAAGGAATAGCTCAACTTTTGACATAAACAGGCGTGACATATTGAATTAATTTTGTTTATCCCCGTTTCCACCGTTTATGTATAAGTTTAGCTGACACACTTATGTCCTGTCCAAGTAATAGTCAAAATGTCGAACTATTCCTTCAAATCTGATTCAATCAGTGCGTTTACATGCATTATAGTAACTGTGTTACAGTCGGCTTTCCGCAGTAATCTGATGCCTTTAATCTCATGAGTATGGTTTCTGTAATTGCAGTAGGGGATTAGAGAACTGAAGATGATTTCTTGGAAATGTATATGTATGCTGGTGGTTGGATTTTTATATGCGAGCACATGTGAATGAGAAGGACTTAAGATAGGGAAAGTATTAGTTTGATGTCACAGTTGCTGGATGAAAAGAAAAGATTTTTACATGTAGCATTGCATCCCTGTGCTCATTGTCATTTTAAGACCAAAACTCCTTCTTCCACCACTGAATATTTGAACATTTGTAAGAGTCACACACATTTGGTTGTCCCTGTAGAGCAAAAAATAGCTTGAAAATTAATGTTGCGGCTGCGTGAAAAATATTGTTTTTGACATGCTGCATGTTTATATTATGTTCACAACCTGTTTGACCTGACCTGTGTGCATTATAACTAGGAAAAACTCCTAAAATTGACTTGTTACATTGCTAAGTTGTGATTAAAGTGTTATAACTATAAATTGTGCATTTCGGGGCCCCCTGGCTGGTGAGGGTCCCTAAGCAGCGTATGATTTTTCTCTGGCTGACTCAGTGCTGCACTCGCTGTTTGATTGGCAGCTGCACTTTGGAGAGGGAGGGACAGGCAGCAGCAATGATGTCTAACAGCAAGGACAATTTAAATTCAGTAACAAAGAGCCATTATATGAACTTTAGCTGAGGAGCTGAGGAGCGCATGATAGACGAATAAGTGATTAGTGATACTCGACTTCAACCCAGTCAGCTGGGATTGATGCTCTCTGTATGTTACAGCAAATGATACGTGCACAAAGCAGAGCACATTGAGTTGTGACTTTTATTATTGCAATGAAATATTCAGCTGCGTGGTTTCATAAGCTATATGTCACAAGAACTATAAATGGACATTTTCTCATCCAGAAGAAGAACTACTTGATTAATCATCCTGGGTTAATAAAATTTAATCTGTTCTTATTTGTCACACCCGAAATACTCCAAACACTCCGTACCAGAACAAATCTATGCATGTATTTGATTGGTGCCATTTTTATTGTCTGCATGGATTCATTTATTTTTCTGTTCATGTGTTGGTATTTGATGTCACCTTTTATGTAAGTGGCTATTAACTAATTGCCTAATATGTACTGTTGGCATTCTTATGTTCTATACATTATACACCTGATATCAGACATGACTCACTCAGTCATTTGCTGTCCTCTGTTGTCGATGTGTCCTTGACTGTCTGATGCTGCCTGGAGACTGGACATTTTGCATTTGGCTCATCCTGTCTGGTTGCCAAAGCAGAGAGATGCTGTTTACATGGCACCAATTAGATGGGCTCACACATGCTGAATGTGTCACCAGCCATGTTCGGAGTGCACAGTCAGAGAAACAAGACAAAATATTTAGCCTGGCCTCTCACACACAGTGCGCATTGTTGTTGTCATTTAACACACAATGGCATCTCAGACTGAGTCTTTTGACTGAACTGGATTTTTTTTTTTTAATAAAATGGACAATGAAACTAGACACCCTCCCCCCATCACCATAAATGACTGGAAATGATCAATTGATATACAAATGAAAGAGAAGAGATCGTAACTAACCGAACAGTGGATTTACCGACTCTCACTGAAATACTTCAAAAATAAATATTAAACACATTTCTGGCTTTCAGTAAAATTAATGCCTACTATCAAAGACATTACTGTTAGTTTTTCTTATAATGTAACACCTGCAGACTACCATATCCTCGGCTTTTATTCTCAGTGTGATCTTTTGTCACTGAGTATTGGAGCTGGAAAGAAGGCTTATGTGATGAATTAAGTCTCACGTTTGGATTTCAGTGTTTCTGCTCCCGTGTGTAAGGCGGTAGGGATAGCGTGAATGTAATCTGGCTATGCAGACGTTCCTGGGGAAATGACTCTAAAAGTGACCCGGGTTTCATGATTTCCAAAGGGAAAGCACGGGCACGCTTGAAGCGAAGGTGCAACGACGAGAGGTATTGTTCCGTCTCCCTTGTGAGGATCTCACAGTTTGAGAGGTGAAACCTTCAACCTTTCTTCTTGTGTTTCCGCAGTCCATAAGCCTGATCGAGCGTGGCAACCCATCCCGCAGCCTGGAGCAGGTGTGTCGATGGGCCAACACGCAGCAGCGCCACGACCCCGACCACGCAGAGTACCACGACCACGCCATCTTCCTCACAAGGCAAGATTTTGGTCCCGCAGGTATGCAAGGTACTGTATTTTTCTCGATCGAGGCCTGTGCAGACTGAGTGCTGATATCTGCTTCCATTCACAAAGGGGTTGGCTTCAAGTCTCGCCCAGGTAAGGTCGATGGAAACTTAAAAGTGGAGACTACATCTGAGGTCACAAACCCAATTCTTCCAGCAGTGACCTCACAGGAAAAATCATTTCTGAGCCACTTTCCAAAACCTTGCTGACTTGATGTTGATGCCCCCCTGGATATGAAAAATTTATATTGCTGAAGAAAGTTTTTGGCATGTAGTGAAAAAACAGAAATGTTTGTTAATTAGTCATTAATAGAAACTAACTGTTTTTTTGTAGTCTTTATTCAGTTCAGCATGGACTTTTTTTCCCACTCATAAATAAATAGATCAGTCTAGATCCTAATAACACATGTATGCAGTCTTTAGGAAGAGTTTGTACCATACATGTTGGTCTGTCAGTTTGTCTCACGCTGAATTTCTTCTTTTCAGCCCTTCAAAACAAAATTTGAAGTGAGCAGCCTAACCGCCAGAGAAACCGGGTGCAGAATGAACAAACAAACTCTGTGCTCAAGTTCAATATCTTGCACTGACCTGTGTGTATTTTTAACTCTTAAAGCACAAGTGTCATGTTTAGCGGACGACCCGAGGCTACCTGGTTTGCTTGTCACACCCCTGGACGTTGCCACGGCTGCCGTTGTGTTGTGTTCATAACAAGCTCGGTTTCTATGGCACCTTGCACTGAGCTGGCCTGGACCCGGCGCCGTGCCTCGGGGTCACGGGCAGACATCGCACTCTCTTGTCAAAGTTTAGCTGTGGGATGGTAGATTCTATATCCAAATACAGATATTGCTGTTGTTGGGATAAGCAGAGGAAAATCCGCTCAGTTTGTGGACGAGCTGCAAAGCGAATGGAGATTAAAAACAACTGTAGGAGTCACACGTAACATTGTGAACCCACAGTGAGTTTGTCATATTTACAAATGTGCTGTTAACAAGTGTTTATGATCTATCTGCTTTCCTGACTGATTCCCCGTGCAGTGAGTATGAGTTTATTAACCAGATAACAGAGACCATCTCTCTCCTCACTCATTACATCAGCAGTGGAGAAACACATTTTTGACCACTGCTGCTGCTGCTGCTGCTGCTGCTGCTGCTGCACCTTTTTGCTCTCATGTGCAAAGCTCCCAGTGGTCTCTTCATGGGAATTTAATCTGCCTTCTCCTGAATCCCTTTCATCTGCCTTTCAGATAAAGGGTCAGCTGCTTTTCATGTTTCGCTGTTTCAATTGCAGCACTGAACGCGACAACAACCATCAACCATCTGGATCAGAATCTGGCAATTGATGAAGTACCGCTGTGATCACAGTGTGGCGAAGAAAAACAAAATCAAAACAACACGCTGCTCTGACTGATATAACTTGCTGCAGATGTTTTGCTTTTTCCAAAACCACCAAATTAACCTGACATACACGCTTCTCTAGTCTCCGTCACCGGCTGTCTGCCTGCTGCATTTTTCTGCTTTTTACCTGCATGCCAAAAACCGGTCTTCTGATGGTCAGAAAGCATGAAAATTTCACGAGAGCCGCCAAGAGAGGGTCGGAACGAGCGTGCTTCTGAACCAAACCAAACACGCTAAGCTGAATCGCTGCACACCTCTTGATCGAGTCATGTTCAATGTTTGTGCTTTGCTTAAATGTCTGGTGAACTGTGTGAAATGTTTGGTGGATGCCTGCTGGGTAACAATGACAGCTTGCTGTTCATTTCAGGCCTTTCTATTGTGGATAGGGAGGAGATGTTCAATATTCAAGCTGTTGTAAGGGAACTTATGAGTTCCTCATACAGAGACACACACACACACACACACACACACACACACACACACACACTTCTTCCATGTAATCACTGAATGGCATCTAGCTCTGTATGCAGGGTGTCTGTCAGCATCCCTTTACACTGCATTAACCTAAAGTGAGCATGTTTATGTGCTGCACAATGTTACCGTGATTAGAAGTTTTTCCTTTCCCTTTAGTTCACCTCCAAGTTTTGTTTTAATGATCATATTGGAAAAAATGAATGTAGACACAACCTACGACATCAGATCAGAGGCCATGCATATGTGTGGATGCACACATTTTTACTTGAGCAACACATAATTTGAAGTCTATAGTCAGTCAGGCAATCGGCGTGGCACCAAGAAAAGATCAAGACCGTCACAATGGCTGCAATTACATCATATATAGCTTAGTTCAAAATGTCACATTGGGAAATCATTTTCCACCTCGATCATCAGCGCTGCTTGAGAATGTGCCGACCTTCATCCCGGTGCTTGATTATTAGGGCTGTGTGGTCTTTTTCTGTTGCCCAGGTTACGCTCCAGTCACAGGGATGTGCCACCCACTGAGGAGCTGCACTCTGAACCACGAGGACGGCTTCTCCTCCGCCTTTGTGGTTGCTCATGAAACCGGCCATGTGTGAGTAATGGCAGGAGGATGAAAGCGGCTGCGGAGTCTCGCAGGATCTCGCTGCATCCAATTAAGCCAATAGTTTTGCATGGTAACTGTAGTCTGTAATCAGAATGCCTTAACGGGAGCGTCTGGTTGCCTCAGCATGCAGGTAATCAGATGAGCTTATTCACCTTTGTTTGTTCGACAAACAAATGACTAACTAAATGTATCAGCAACATGGAAATAGCAGCATGTGATGTAGGTTTGCACACAACTGCATGCATTAGAATAGATTGCTGTTGTGGATACACCTGTACAATCTGATGCAATCCAACATGCCTGCTCACCCATAAAATCTGATCATGATGCCCACAATGTTCACTTTGTGAAGATTACAACATTAATGAACTGATTTATTTGACAACTTTGTTACAATACATCAGTGCTGTTGAATTGGATTGCATTAAATCGCTTAGCTATATGAGTGTATGTTATATAAACTAATTATAAACTACTTAAAACTATATGTAATAATGATATTTTTAAATTATTTTTCAATAATTCCCAAAAATATAGTTTGTATTTATATTGTGCATAAAAAAGTATATAAGTGTTTAACAGGTAGTCAAGTTATACACCAGAAGTAGTTGTCCTCTTTGAGAATCAAACCTAGCAGTTACTGGAATGTGTTCGTAGCATTTAGTCCAAGTTGGCTTTTGATGTTTGGGCTTATTCTTAGTTTTACTTTCTTATGTCTTTGACAGCGACACTTTACTCATTTTAACAAAGTTGGGACAAAGTTCATGTAAAGCTGCTTGTTTTAAGACTTTAAACAATGATGCAATGAGACATTTCATATTATTGAAAATGTTTTTAGTCTTATTAGTGAAGAGTGAAGAATTGTCTGAGTGTCAAAGCCGTGTAAAGTTGCAGCTTCATATTTCCTGTAAAGACATACTTGCCATCTGCTCTTGACAAGAAGAGAAATAGCCATACTTGCCAATACTGTCTGTAGGATGCTACATGCAAACTTGGCGCTCTTCAGTCTGATTCATTAGGAACGTCTGCCTATGGTCACAAGAGAGAGTTGTCATGTATAACTACCGGTCCATTTCACACAGACTTCCTTTCTTCTAATGGATCTGAAAAGGCTCACATAGAAAAGGGGTTTATGAACAAAACTGCCACCCACTCATCCCCCTGCTGCGGCACCGACATGGAAAAATGGCTTTGATAGATTTGATTGACTGTCACTTTGCACAAAAGACCAGCAGAACAGGTCACTAATCTCTTCGTCGCTCCATGGAGACCTGGTCAAAAAGCATGACTAACTCAGTGATTGGATTAATAGCTTTGACCAAACTGGACGACACCAACACTATAATGTTTGTGGTTCAGTGATTTTAAAGTACCCATTTCTTTCTTTTTTCCTTTTTCTTTTTGTCGGACCAGGCAGTACAGCCTACAGATATGTCCCTCATACTGACTGGCTGTGACACAGTAGAAACACACCGGAAAATCTTGTCAACCATAAGATGAAATTGATGGTTGAGGAGTCCAAGAGTTTTCCATGCACTTTCTATTGTCATTCAGTAGTAAAAGAGTCGACTTTTAAGATCTCGTAAAGTCAAAAATCAAGGCAAAATTTGTGATTATCTTATCTACACTAGCCCAGTCTTCCATCAGTCTATTGTGGGAGTCAGGTGTGAGTCAAATGATGAGCTGAGTTATCCTCCGTAGGCACAGGAAGTAGAGAGAGACTGAATCGTTTTGAGATTGATGATTTACACGTGCCCCTTTAATTGTAATTGCACTGGTCACATGCTGGGAGTGCGCACGAAAGAGGAAGAACACCTGCGTAATCTGAAAAATGATCAACTTTTCGATCTGTTTGAATTATCAGATTTAATTTCAAATGTATTTCCCCCTTGAGGACACGTGGATTTCACCTCCTGCCAAACAAGCTCTGAGCCTTTAAGAGAGGTTTATGTTTGGAAATAAATAGTACCGTCTAATTAGACCTCATTCACCGCTTGAAGAAGCGTAAAGCAGCATATTTTTTCGATGGTTTGAACACCTGTCTCCTCACGGCGTTCATTTTGGGTGAAGAGACGCTGCCAGCTGTCTCATCATGACTGCGTGGGTTTCCTCTGGGCGCTCTGGCTTAGTCAGCCCAAACACATGCCGGTCAGGTGAAATGAAAGCTATAAATTCCCAGCAGGTGTGAATATGTTCTTCCACGGGTTCTAGATGTGATAGACCGGCAGCCTCTTTGTGGTCCTCTCCACCTGTTGCATGCTGGGGATGAGCCTGAGCATCTCATGGGCCCAAACAGAATAAGAGAGAATAGAGCTCAGATAAACGGATGTATTATTGTAATTACATCCACAAAAGAAAGAGTCTCACATGGCTTTGTAATTGCACGAAAGTTATAAACCTTTTATTCTTGTGGTTAATTAAATCTCTACACAGCACAGGTACACGCTGAGGCACACAGCCACAGTACACCTACACTTACTGCACAAAAGACCTGTGTAAACAGATCGTAGGAAAGAACACGTATAGATGTTGTTGACACTGTTATGGTTTATTGAGTTAAGGCTGCTAAAATCAATATTTATGATTAAGAATGCATTGCATGACTGCTTCTATCTGAAAGGTGTCGCTTGCAGTAGTGAACCCTCAGCAGAATCGTCACCCGGCCGCTGTTTTGACGTCTTTCCACGGATTATTTTGATTTTACAGCCCTGACACACAGTTTAAAGGTGCATTAGGTCAGAGAATGGCATCAGAGTGTTCAGGGGCGCGATGCACTCTGCAGCATCAGGCCGACTTCACAGGAAAGTGCAACAAAACCTTTGGAAGCACTACCTTTAATGAATATGTCAGGTTTGGTGTAGAGCCATCACCACAGCCATCTAGAGTATAGACACGTGAAGAAAAATAGCAGAAAAGCAGCTTCCTAAATGGTTCTTTTTTATTCTAAACATGCAATTTCAGTATGATCTGAGACTTATACAAGTAAAGACAAGACAAAATAATAAAAAAAGGAAAATATGATAATAAAATGACAAAAAAATTGAGGAAACAAATGTAATATATATTTATCATAGTAATTATTTCTGCAGATGCACTGATTTGTCTAGTTGGCAGGTGACAGGTTTCATAATAATAATAATGATTCATCACTGAACTATCACTGGATATCTATGTCAAATTAATTGACCCTAAGGTCTAACATTGAAAATTCATGCGTTTTCAGATCCCACTGGGATGAGACATGGCCAATTACTGGATGCTACCGTATTTGGCACCCTCCCTGCAGACAACATTTCAGGTCACTGAGGGTACAGAGGTATCCTGCGCCTCTCATGTTCCACTACTTCCTATAGCTCAGCGGGGGCTCTCGTGAAGGAGTTCTTTAATCAGTCTCTGTGAACGACTTAAGCAAGTTCCTGTGGTTTTCTGTCCGTACGCATTCGAAACACACGAGTACCTCCAGCTGTAATGGCTAGCGAGACACTTCATTATTTAAAGAACCGAAGGAAAAAAAAGTAGTCCATTACTTTGCTGGCATTCAACAACTGCAGCTCCTGCGAGGCTTTGTCAAAGAGTCGCTGGCTAATGCTATTCCGCTCTCGATGTGAATGGGTTTGGTGATTGCATTGTGTTTAGAGTGGATCATCCCACGGAGCTGTTAGTGCGTGAAGCCTCGCAGCTAATAGAGAGCTCACATCACATCTTAACCCCTGCAGACAACATTTTCACAAAGACACGGCAGATGCAGGTTACACCACAAAGAGCCACAGTTCTGCACAAGCCCCTGTCTTGTTCCGCTTACGTGTCATTTTTCTTTGATGATTTATTTAATCTTTCTGGCGTACAGGTATTCATAAATATTCCTGTTTACCTTTTGAATGATAGGGCCTTAGAGCCCTTTGTGATTTCAATAAACAACACTGAACAATTTTCTTAGATGAGAGTTAGAAGGGAACATTGAAACCACTCTCACGTCTGTCCTGTAAATATGTAAATATGTCCTGTAAATATGATAAATATGAGTATATGTCAACTTAAACAGGAAACAAGGAGAAACAGCTAGCCTGGTTCTGTCTAAAAGAAACCAAATCCACCTTCCAGCACCTTTAAAGCATCTTTAAAGCTTAATGATTAACTTGTTTTTTTCGCTTGTTTAATCCAGCGTATAAAAAGTTATTAAGATATTACTGTTTCTTGGACAGAGTCATTTGCCAGGGATATTTTAATACATAGCTATCAACAAAATGACAAATTGAATTTTTTAGTTTTTAGATAACAAATCATTCTTGTGTGCATGTACATGGAGAGCTAACTCCTCCCTGTTTCCACTACTACGCTGATGATGAGACTTTAAAGGTACGCTGAGTCTGATTTGTCGGCTGCTGTTTGTGAATGACACATTCAAGGCCGGCCTCTCTTTGGTCCCACATGTTTGTGATGTGGAAATTGTGTGCTATGAGACTCCCGCTTCTCACACTGCAAGGCATCACAGGCTGCACAAAGGGTGATAACCCAAAACGTCCCGAGCACAGCACAATAATAAAATCTTGTCAGAGAGCAAGGTCTCACGCACTTTGAGTGGGTTTATTTTTGTATTAGTCTGTAATTTTTTTTTTTTTTTAAAGGAAAGTCCTTTTTTTTTTTTTTTTTGCTATTTCTGGAAAATAATCTGTAGCAGTTGTGTCAACTGTTTGATACCACTTCTCATTAAATTGCTTTAAATTGAAATAGACCAAACTTCTCAATGCAACAGGTGCACTGTACTATGAATCTGATCAAGCATTAAGGCCAACTTTCAGTACTGGACAATTTAGTTTAATTTGTACTTTACTTACTAAATAAGTAT
>JAVQJZ010054527.1:0-12500 GCA_036025355.1 Leiopotherapon unicolor | reverse complement strand
TTATTCCAACAACTGACCACACTGTTTGGATGCTGTTGCTTATTGATCACCTTTACCTCGCCTGTAAGCATGCTGTTAGGAACTGATTAAACAGCAAAATGTATTTATTCCTACAGAATCTTGTTTTTGTTTTCGACTTTAGCTAATGTTCTGCTGCTCCACCTCAAAGGCTAATTGTGTGGGAAATCCTGCATCACTAATGCAACAGCGATGCAGAGAGGCTCAACGCCTCTGTGACTCCAGAGCACTGAGCAACTGCTGTAATTTCAAAGAAAGTCCTTAAGACACATTTAATGCTTATAATTATGAGTTAAAGCGCACAAATTGAAAATGGTCCTTAAAACAAAATCAGATATGCAATAAATACTTGTCTTTGATTCAAGCGTTGCAGTCTCATTACATGGGTGTCTCATTTTTTCCCTCATTATTAAGCCCATTGCAAAGCTTGATATAGATTGTTTGAAGAAGTCTAATGCACAGAGTGTAAATTTAAATAAAGCTTAAGCACAAGCAGTATTTGCAGGAGCATCTATATGGACAGAGTGCAAGTCCTGCAGGTGAAGCGACTTTGGCACTGGCATTTGGTTGTTCCACAAATTACTGCAGACCTTTTGAACAAGAGAAGAGAGGAGGTAATATGGAATGAAAGGGTGAAGGGAGGGGAAGAACAGAGACTGCAGGAAAGAGGAAAACATGAGGGAGTGGGTGAAAAAAAATAGCAGTAGGAAACAAAAAAGTGACGCAACAAATGAAATGATTGGATCAGAGTGCAAAAAAAAAAATAAACGGAGCTTATGAAGAGAGATCGAGGCAGGAGAGAGTGAGAAGAGAAATCACCAGCCATATGTCACCCGCGTCTCCCTCTCTTCCCCCTCATTTCTTTTCTTTCCCCACTTACATTTAAACTACCATCTCTACCCATCTCTCTTCTTCCTGTCGCCCTCCCTGTTTCTCCCAATGCACTCTCACCTGAGCAAGATTAATCGTTCCAGTCGAGTCACATTACCTCCCAGCCCAACTCCAAACTCCCACTACACACACACGCTTACGCACACACACGGGGAAATGGAGAGCGAGAGCGAGGGTGGGGGGGACCTGCGAGCTGGAGACAGAGGATGGAGGGTGGGGTATTGAGGGAGTTGAATGCATGGATGGTCTGCTCATTAAACTCATCACATTATTTTAGCCCCGTGCTTTATTACACTTAACTGGGACACTAGGCACTCAGTCAAACACACACACACTCACACACGCTCACACATATTTCTGCACACACATCTATCCCGGACTGCAGGCTTGCCGTAATGTGTTTATGACGTAGCATATTTAATTTGAGGAAGAAGATGATTCATGGCCCCTGATAACAATGCTTCATCATCCCACAGCACCTATGGCGCAAAAAAGGGGGAGTGCAGGGCACGAAAACTGTTGTTAATGGGATGCTAATCATCCCATAACCTGGAAAATGGGCTAACAGGCACAAGCCCTCATGCAAATGTGTTTGTGTGTTCACGTGTGCATGTTTTTTTTTTCTTCTTTCTGCCTCTTGGTTGTGCGGTGGTGTTCGCTTGTGTGTCCTTGTGTGCTTGTATGTGTGTGTGTGTGTGTGAGGGTGAATATTGATCTGTCGCTATGTGCTCCATCACTCTGCCAAGCATAATAAGGAAGAATGGGACACTGAGAAGGTGCTCTCCCTCTGCTGACTTATAAAACATATGCACTGGAGTAAACACCTAAATCACTGCAAGGGGCAAGGATTGGTGAATTAATCAAATTTACATGTTAATGTATCAGGAAAATGCATCCTTTTTTTATGTATATGACCCCATAATGTATTTTGAATACAGAAACAGTGTGTTTCTTTAGGTGCAGTGAATAAATGATGGAATAATATCTTCTTGGGAAGAGGAAAATCAATATGTAGGCTAAATGGGGTCAAAAGAGCCAAGAGTGAACTAGGTGAGACTTTTATATGAATGAGTCTGTTAGCAGGCTACATTTCGTTTTTTACACTTTGGTTTTTACACTGAAAACAAAGTGAATGGTCGTACTGTATTCTTTCCATGAAGAATCATTTCCCCTCCTCGCCGTCTGAATAAAAAATGTGAAAACAAGGTCAATTTTCCTTTGTTGAAACTTGCATGAGGCATGCGTCTGTGCTCCAGCAATAGATTCTCACCAGCTTGGCGGATGATTGCTCTGTCTAATTGCCAATCCCAAAGCATAATTCTTCTATCTGTACCGCTGTACTGTATACTGTATACTGTCATTCTGGGTATTTTGTTTTGGGTGATTCAGATAAGCTGTCCATCAGTGATAGTTATACTGCTCTGACTTACAGGCAGACATTTGTTTTGCTGCTGGACCACTGTCTTATTTTAGATGATGCTGTATCCTCTAAATAAACGTTACAAAAAAATCAATATGAGAATAAACTGATTGGTGGTAGTTCCAGTATACCAAGTGGTGCGTGTGTGTGTGTTCAGTATATGTGTGTTGTGTACATGCCCTAAAACCTACAGAAGCTGTTGTGTGACACTGGTCAAGTCTGAGGGTCTTCTTATGCCTGTGTGTGAGTGTGTTTAATTAAATAAGATGGGGACACTAAAGGTTAGTCTATACCTACGGTCCATTCTGCAAACTATTCTCCTCTGTAATCTGAGAGAGCGCCCGACCTGCCCACCACCTTCATTTTTCTTGCTCCATCTCACGCTCTCTCCTGTCTGAGTTGTATTATCTCTCGGGTCCGTTTAGTCATTTCTCCCTTCTCATTCCAATCTCAGGCTTTTCTTCCACTATTATATGTCAGCATCAATTTTTAATTCCCCTTTTCTTTCTTTCTTCTACAGCTGTCATTGTCTTTCTTTGCCCCCTCTGTTGTCACCTCCCTGCAACACAGACGTGCTTCTCCCTTTCCCGCTCCGTGTCATGTGTTACCTCTGACATGACCGTCCATCTCTGCTCAGAGTCTCATAACCTTGTCAATCCATCAGAGGTAATATAGTTTTATTTGACATGTGTCCCTGTGTCATTGGTCTCTGATAGACAGGGCTACACCCACCGTGGGCACTTTGTAAAATGAACAGGCCCCCGTGGATTGAAATAGTTAAAAATATATAAATCAGATAGATGATGGTATTGCCTGCCGTAATCTCTTCATGTGCTCACATGCAGTACAGTGTATGAAAGATGCACTCTGAAAAGGAGTCTGTTGGATGTGGATGAAAAAATGTAAATGGCCAGCAGGTATAATTAGGAGATGTTTATGAATTTAAATTTGCAGGTGTTTGTGAGGATCAGTGAGGATGGTCGAACATGTTGTACGTCTGGATGATGCTAAACTTAAACACAGAAAGAACCTGTATCACATCCAGTTTCTCTCAGTCAGTGCAGTTTGCATCTGCTTGCTAAATATTGCTACATTTTTTCAGATTGTTCTCCCCAACATAATACAGGATGCTAAAAATAAGATTATGCTTAATTTAATTGCTATGATTCGGAAGATAACAAAATTGGGAACAAGAAGTCTGAATGGGGCAAACAAACACAAGCAGTCAGACCATCACGCAGACTTTGGAAAAACCTTGCCAGAACTTCGCAAAGAGCCCTCAGTTCATTCCCATTATTTCAGGTGTTATTGGCTTTGATAATCTGGCTTGTTTATAATCTGTCTGGCTGCTGCTGTTACTTGCCCTGAACGTATCAACAAATGTTCACTGAGAGCTGATTTCATTTGTTTGCTACAGTATCTGCTTGCAATCAGTATCTGTTTGATGTTTTGGAAGAATGATCAACATTTTTAATGCTTATGTTTTGGCACTCAAACTACCCAAAGATTGCAGTTTTGGTGAAATACTGATAAAGTCAAAAGTGAGTTTCGTTGCCCAAATCTAACCACACATTGTACTCATACAAACCCTGGTCTCTGGTGTCAAAGTCCTGCAAAGCCTGATTTCCTCCCCCAACACCTTCCAGTGTACAAATATGTATAAATTGTAACTCTTCATTCATTCAAAAAAACCATTGGTAATGATCATTATCCTGACAGCAGTTACATTTTCTGCCCATGGCATTTGGCAACACAAATACATAAGTTATTGAAAATGGCAGCAGAAGTGCAGTTTGTAGTAAACTGGGTTTGGAAGTAAGAGTCAGTTGTAACAAAGCAAAAATATCTGTTGAATAGTTTTTGTGGCTGTGCCTGTTTGTGCACAGATGATCGGGATCTGTTTGAAGTCTTTTAGGTGTCAATTATTATTCATGATAACAGAAGCCATGCAGGCTTTTATTGCTTTTGACTACAGTTAAACACATTTGTGAGTTAGATGAGTAACGGAAAAGAAAATGTTATAAGTGTCTTGAATTGTGTAACACCTCTGAAATGGAAAGTGACTTGCAGAAAAGGCATGAGAATTGCATTAGATTTCCCAAAAGTCATATCTGAATATGCATAGCATCCCGGCTTTATTATGATAACATGATGATTGCTTCCTGCACATGCAACTGTAATTCTAATTCATGTATGACTGAATGGATGGTTTATGTAAACTACCTCCTGAATTATTCATGCTATAGATGCCTGTCAAAGGCAAAATTTCCTGCTTTGTGTTCCTTTGGTGTTAACGTGCGTGCCTGAGTATGAGTGTTTGTGTGTGTGATTTTGTTAAAGCTCGGCCAGTGTTTAAACGTGCATGAATGTGTGCATGCTTGTGTGAGCGCATGATTGACTAATGCATGTGTGTCTGTCATCAAATTATTGTCATCAGCTCAGGATAGTCATTTGGGCTTGACCTCACGTAATAGAGTTTGACAGCCAGTGGCTAAGACAATAATTACAAACACACAGACAGCCTGTATCAAAGCCTGCTGACTAGAATAAAAATCACTTTAGAGCTGTTGTTACTAAGCAGAAGCAATTATCTGCATACAATACTAGACTGAGAGAAAAAAAAAACATAAAACAGGGGAAAGCTGGGAAACTTTTACTGCAAGAGGGAAACACTGTCCTTTGTTTAAAAAAGGAAGGCTCATTTGTGCTGATATTAGAGGGCTGAGCTGAATACGTAATGATGGAGGTTCAAGGTGTGACTCGGTTCTCGCGTTCCTCCCCTCCAATCCCGTATTGCATTTCAGATACTGTAGTGACTCACCCCCCCCCCCCCCTTCATTCTCCTTCACCCTCTCTCCTCTCCTCACCTCTCCTCTTTCAGTAGATGTCACTGCAGTTCCACCACCAGCCAGGGGAGAGAGCGGATTGCAATGCATCGTGGGACACAGACGCCCGCAGGTGACGATAGCGGTGACGAAAGGGGCTGTAGGGGAGGGGAGAGGTGTGGAAAAGATATAACGAGGGGAGGAAGAGGACAGATAAAGGGAAAAGGGAGGGGAGGATACAGCCAAGAGACTTTCATTCACGTCTTTACAGGTAGCTCCCGTAGAAGCGGCGCTGGTGACGAGCTAAAGACAAAACAGATCTTTCACATGCCTCACGTGCACATTACAGTCTGAAAGATGTACATGTGAACACACATGTATGCCAGCATACAGGTACACGCCAAAACTATTAAGAACAATGACCTCTAAACACACACACACACACACACACATCTGATTCCAGAGATGCAATTAACTGTCATGCCCCCATCTACTATCAGTTAGTAATGAAGAGATAAAGTGTTGTTGCATCAGGGGAAATGTGAGTGAAGATAGAGGTGTTGTTGACTTGTCTCTGTCAAACAGATAGCAATCTGCCAGCTCTCCAGTGTTCCACCACTTCCCCTGATTGGAACCCGATGTAATTACTTTATTCAGTATGGGAAATGAAAAATATCACTGATCATCGGGTGACATTTCAAGTAATGTTTTACTTTGCTACAGAAGTGGAAGGACTTGATTTTTTTTTGTTTGTTTTCTTGTTTTGGCAGGTAGGTCGTCGGTTCAAAAATATCAACGCAATCAAATTAGTCACTTCTCGGAAAGTTAATTCGTGTGTCACCAAAGGAGCTCATTCCTGTGATTTCTGTCTCGGCCTCAATTCAAGTGCATATTATTCAGCCCCATGTGAGTAGACCCACAGCAGGTGATGGAGCCATCATTTCAAATGACAAATGAGATGACCTGACTTTTGCTACCAGGGGTATCAGCAGATGTTACTGTTTGTGTTTGACTCTACATTAACAGTAAAAGGGCATAAAAATGCATTTGTTTTTAAATAAAACCAATCTGCAACTAATAATTAACTACTCATAATCATAGTACTATTTCGTACACATGCACAATTAAGATAAGGCCCATATCAAACGACTCAACGGACATCAGTCATAATTTCTTGCTATGATTTGGTCAAGAGACATGGCAGATGGATTTGGACCAGTCATGACTTCCTTCCTTTTATAATTTGTATTAAAGGAATCTGTAAGGCTCCATGAACCACCTGCAGTAGCAGTAGAGACAATTTTTCTGTGTAACACTTCATTTTTGTTTATTTTCCTTAAAATATGCATGGAGAATGACATTGTCCTGTTATGGTCACAGTAGTCATGACATGGTTATGTGAGGTAATGATCATGGTTCGATAAAACAGTGATGAAAAAGATAAATTGATGACTGTATCCAGTGTTAAAAGTCTGATATTTTTAGACTGATCCATCTGCCCCGACCTCCTGTATAACTGAGCCTTGGTGCCATACCAGCTCTATCTTGCCCGTTCCTTTTCTCCAGTCATAATAACAACATCCACAAGAGGGCTTTGTCATTTCAGCCTAACATGTTATTTTTTGGGCAATTGGTGATGTGACTAATGCTGTTCTCTGTCTTGAGCAGACAGCCTTTTTGTTGGGGCACCATGCTGTGTCACTTGTCACTGTGACAGGATAGACCAGGCAACTGTTGCTCATTTTCATTTACAACACCCCGTATCTTTCAGGTAGGGCCGATGTTGGGCTGATATTGTTTACGTTGAATACGACATAAAACGTGACTGTCTGTCTTCAGGTTGAGGAACAATGGCATCATGGACTGTAGGTTGAGTGAGTTTGATCAGATGATCTTTCTAACCAGAAACGCATGCTTGCTGTCAAATCAGATGCTATATTTAAATCCTCTAATTATGCTGCCACCTTTGCACCAGTGCTTAGTTTTCACTCCCCACTGCTAAAAGAGTGAAATACACTGCACTTAATTCATGATGCTTCACTGTTCTTCTGTCAGGCCACATACATATAGCACAGGTATACAGAGCTCGCATTTTCGACATAGAAAATTTAAGTTTTCACCTCAAACTCTTCAGTGGATACCCCTCAGTGAAGGGGAGAAAGTCAATACAAATTGAATTAGAAAGATAAAACAAGAACATAGCTACCTTTAGGGTTGAAAGAACACATGAAGCACAGCCATAACACACCATGAATGTCTGCAGTAGAGCTTCAGGACAGGCTAAAAGCTGAGTAAAGTACTTGAAGGTGGGTTCATCATCCACTTTTTGCCTCAATGGTGGGACCCTGTCAGTGAAAACAACCCCTTAAGTGAACCCAATTGGCACTATCTACTGTCTTCACTGATGGTAGACCATTTACCAATCGTATTTTGGCGGTTTGCACAAAAAAAAAAAAAAAAAAAAAGCCAGCTCTTCTCCAGCTGCTGTCCAGCGGACATGAACCACATATTGCACCTCTCAGAAAACACGAGATAAGCGGGACACTTCTGCCCTCTGTCCAGACTTGATCAGGGAAGGAAGAGGGGTGATTTGCTGATAAAGAGCATATCTACATTCATGAGGAAGTGGCAGTATACGGTAAGAGGCACTAATATGCGGATGGGTGAAATTAAAAGTGCCAGCAAAGTTCAAGCACTTGTTGGTCGCTTCTCCTCTTGCCCTCTGCTCCCATGTATGCTTATGTGAATGTGCAGGGAGTTTTCACATCATAGTAATTCCATTACAGCATAACTACACTGCATGTTCATAGTATATTTTAACACTTTTTTTTTAACAATAAGTGGTTGTGGCAGAATAAGTATGGTCGTGTGTGGATGCGTTCTCTTTTACAGTGTGCTTTCTCTCTTGGATAAACGTGTTGTCGTCTGGATGCACTCACTGGATACTATTAAATCCTTTTCAAGTGTCTGTTTCACCAGAAAAAGAGGGAGAGCAGCAGTGTTTGAAATTGTTTATGTGTGAGCCTGGATTTCCTTTTGCCTGCAAGTGTGAGTCTCTGTATGTATGTATGTGTGTGTGTGTGCAAGTGTGTGCATGTGTGTTTGCAAGCGTTCTTGTGTGTCACAGTTCAGGAGCAGACAAGTGGAGAGGAGCATTAAACGCCCTCTTCCTCCACTAATCAGGGATTAGACAGTGTTTAAGAGCATAAGAGAGAACCATAAAACAAATGAGTGTGTGAAAGAGACGGCTGAAAACGCCTATGAAGAAATGGAATGAATGGCTGTCTGTTGTGTGGTGTTAGTCATGTCCCGATAGTGCCACGAATGTGCAGCAAGCCAGCTTCTGGTTTCCTGGAATTTCGCAGTCACTGACTCTTTGTCTCCTCTCGCCCTTCCTTTCCTCGAGAGCGTGTCTGTCAAGTATGCACATGTGCAAAAAGTGGAATACAAGCACGTGAAGAACTTAGATAAATTATCACACACTCTTGTGCACAAAGAAGTTAGTTCTTTGCTGAAATTAATGTAGAAAGAGAACATTTTTGTCATTTCAGTGGCCTCAAGTGACTTGTGTTCAGAACATCATTTAGTTATTCTTTCTTCCTTTCAATAAGAGCACATCATTGGAACTGGTTTTGAGGCAGAGGACTCTGAAAAATAACGTGCAAGTGCACAATCTAGTATGTAACAACAATCAGCTGATATAGTGTTTATCTGTTTATCTTTCAATAATTTGGGATTAAATCATTGTCGCAAGTCTCCAGCAACAGTGCAGGAATGTGAGGGATTTCTGATACCTAAAAACCACAGCAACAATCACTTCGATAACTTATTTTAGCATAACAAATGCCCAGAGATGACTCTCTCTCATCTGATAAAAGTCTTGACAGGAAAAATTTGTTTAGTATTTCATGCCACGCAGGAGCTTGCAGGAAGTCAACCAGCTTGGCCAGGGGAAGTCTCGATGTTCTCAAATGGCTAACAATCGTAGAAGCATTGACTGGAGTATCATCTAAAAACACAGTACCCATTTCCCTTGAAACACATATGTTGGCGTTATAACTTTTCAGGGATGTTAAATCTTTCCTCGGCATTAGAAACTGCTGTGCACAGTTTTGGCATCAGACTTGTATTTCATTGTTTCACCTGTTTTTTTCACCTGTATGCAACATGCCCCTACCAAAGCAGCCACTTGTGTTTTTTCAGCCTAGTGTTATATTTTTTGTCATAATATCTGCTAAGACACCATATACTTCACTTGGAATAAATCAGATTTACTGCCATTCCTGTGGCATCACAGCTAATGCTAAACTTTTTGGCAACATATTCTGCAAATGATAACTTGACACAGCTGGGAAAAAAGGTGATATCTCTCTTTTTCTTTTGCACGAACATATATAGAGATTTGATGAGAGGTGAGATGAGAGGTGAGAAACAAGGTTTGAGGAGAGAATGAGAAGGGGGGTGAAGGGACAGTGTGACAGAGAAAGAGAGAGAGAGAGAAAAACATACAGGCAGAATGAAAGGTAGAGAAAGAGATCGAGTGGAGGGAGGCGAGAAAGGAAGCCTTCCTGGGGATGTAGGAATGATTAATGCGAAGCTGTCAGAGAGGTGGAGAGGGGAAACCACAGCGATGGGGGAAGAGTCATGGCCAGGTGCTGAGAAAAGAATATGACAAAGAGAGAGAGAGAGAGGGAGATGCATGAAAAGGTTTCAGGACAGACTGGAGAGAGTGAGAAAGAGTGAATGTGTGCAGGGAGAGAGAGCAGCTAAGGCATGAAAGGGGGTTTCAGGATGGACTGCTTAGAGCATGGGAAGTAGAGAAATAGGGGTATGGGGGGTGGAGGTGTGAAAGAGGATTCAGCAAAGACTGCTGAGAAACAGAAAGAGAGGCAAAGGAAGCAATACTGAGACAGACGGGGACACCAAGACAGAAAGAAAAGAGATAGGGCTGCCTGCTAAGATGAGAGGCCGGTGATGGAGTCTCTTATGGTTTCTGTATGAGCCTGCTGTGTGAGTGTGTGTGTGTGTCTGTGTGTATGAGACGTTGGAGAGAAATCTGAGAAGAAGATCGACTGTATGAGAACAGTGAATATACGTTCGATGTCACAGGGAGGGTCTGATCGCACCTTTCCATAAATCCCACCTCTGCGCCAGCATATTGGTCTATAGCTGCGGTTATTGTTCAACTTCCCGTTTGCCCTCAATCTGCTTTATTAACCCAATCCATCAAACAACTCTTTCTGTTGTGCACACCTGCCACTGTGTGTGTCTGTGTGCGCATGCGGACGCTCGCATTGTAACACGCCGTAACATGGAAATAATTTGTGGACAGAGAGGTAATGGGAAACTAGGCCGTTACCACTGAGCTCTCAGTCCAGGCAGCTCCATTTGTTTAAGTTCGACTCGGGAACAGCTGATGGATTTTCCTGCGAGAGGTGGCGAGTCGATCTCTGTGCACTCTGAAGAGTGCGCGCGCATGCAGGCGAGGTTGATGCGAGCACATATACAGAAACGCACCACATTAAAGGAACATTCCAGCATTTATCACTCCTGGTTTCATTTTTCTATTTGCATTCATTAAGACTTTGGTCACGCTAAGCAGTTTCTCACAGCCTCTAATGTAGAGACCTGTCAAAGGTAGAACCAAGCAGCACGAGCCCGTTACAGCTTTCCAAAAAAACTTAAAGCAGTTTTTCAAATTTTGAAATTTGACTGTGTGGAGTCTCTGCCACCATAAAAAATTGTGTTCTTTCAAAATAGTACTTTTTTTTTTTTTAACACGATTCAAAGCAGAGGAAGCCTATATGTTACTCAATGGACTGTATTCAGTTGTGAAACACAACAAACTCTGTAACTCCAGAGCCAAGTAATGTTGCCTCGTGTGGGTCCAGTGCTGTTTATCCCAGCTACTTTGATTTGTTTTCTGCATTTTTAATGACCTAAGCCACAAATATATAGAAGAGAGAATTATCGCGGCATTGTCTGAACACAGATTAACAATATGTACTAAACTAGTCTAAGCCACACAATAAAAAGTCAAACTCTTGCTCATCTCATTGAGTCAATATTGTGGGACCAAGCCCCTGAAGTTTCTATCCCTTAAATATTTAATACTGTATCACATAATGCGATAGATTTTAGTGTGTTGCAGAAGGAGAAAGACTAGAGAAGATAATACAAAATTATTATCCAGAGTGACATTGCCTTTCATCAAAATATACTGTATTGATTCCCATTGGAACACTGTTTTTTAAACTACCTGGTTCTTCACAGAAAGAAAGGAAAGGTCATTTACAGAACAGTGACTGAGCTGGTACAGGCTCATTGTGTTTCTCTCAAGGTTATTTCAGCAGACATTTGTTTGCACAGCGTCTTCAGCCTGGATCCTCAGAACAAGGTCCATCTCCCCGTTTGCTGCATCACTCTACTGCTGTCATCATATGATATTATTGTGTTTTTAATGTCTTTTTAGGTACATTTTCAAAGGCACTTGTAGCCTGTAGCATCAGTGATTCGGTCAAACTGCCAAACCGTAGAGGAAAGATAATTACTATAAAAGATCAACTGTCATAAATATACCTAAATGATAAAAACTTTTACTCTTCTACGCGTGAAGTTTTACTGCACTATGCAACACTTGACGGGTCCAGTTTCTACGAATCACATCTGTTTTTTATTAGACACTAATTAGAAAAATTGGAAGATGTATTATTGTTGAAATGTAACCTTCCCTCGGGGACAATAAAGTGCATTGAACTGAGCTGCAGTAAGAAACCCTGTGAGCTGCAAAATGCTAAACTGCAGGATAGTTGACCATCTACCCCACTGGCTTTGAATTTTAATCTGCTGAAACTGTAAAATCATTTTTACAACATTTCCGTTTTCCTGATTATTATGCAGAGGACAGAGATGGGGAATATGGAAAGCGAAGACGGGAGATAAAACGCAACACAAGCTGTGAGCTCGATGGGGATCGTTACGAGCTGCTATGCAGCAGACTTCACCTCACAAGAAAGAAGTTTGTGTTCTGCCTCGAGTTTGTGCCACCCCGCCTCAAAAGAATTCTTCTTCATTGGTCCCAGTGGAGAGATTTAGTCTCCTTTGGGCCAAGAGCTACTTCAGAGGCCATTCCACAGAGAAAAAAAATGCCTTTGGGAAATGAATAGAAACACAGGGGTCATCCACACACTTACTCTCCAGGACCATGAACATTACACAATTATTAATGCTCACAGACTCACAGCTGTATTCCAAACAAGCACTTAGACTTCACTAAAAAGTGTAGAAAACTCAAACTGAGGCCTTTTGGTCAGGCATGCTATCTATCTATCTATCTATCTATCTAT
>JAVQJZ010054448.1:0-18220 GCA_036025355.1 Leiopotherapon unicolor | reverse complement strand
TAAAATATCTCACAGTAATATTATGAGGTCTTTGTAAAGTTTTTTGTCATGGACTGTCTGAAATCCTATTTCCCTTTTGTAGAAATGTAGCAGAGCTGCAGTGGTAGTTAATAGGATTTAATTAGCCCAATTTCAAAGAGCGGAAGAGGATTATCTCATTAAACAGACATAAGTGTCAACATAAGACTATGTCATGCAGACACCTGAAGCGGTGTGGGATTAATAGCATGACTCACTGCTGTAATGCTGTACGTGCTCTGCTTCACTCTTTAGAGTACAACACAGACATCTGCAACCAGCGCAGGTGTGACTGACGCAGCGTAATGTAAATGCAAAACCTGCGAACTGAAGAAAACAGATCACACCGCGCGAAGGTGTGAACTTCTTCTGTCCAGACAATGCGTGTCCAAATGTTCTGTGAAACTCCTCAGTGGGAGATGCCAACATGACTAATACCTGTTCTCCTCTGTAATCAGCTTCCATGTGATGGTGGGTGGTGGAGAGCCGAAAACACTGCAGTTCATGATGATGTCCCCCCCAAGTACCACGCCGTACTCGTGGTAGTCTTGTGTCAGCATCCGAGGAGCCGTACCTGAGAGCGAGCGGAAGCAGGAGAGATTACACCTACTCAAATGTCAAGTTATTGCCCTTGAGAATTTTTTTTTTCTTCACAAGAAACAGGAGCGGAAGAACAGATGACTGGAAATACAGATATAATTCAGACATAGGCAGAAACATCGCAACCTCTTGTAACACTTCAAGCAATATCACACTTCTCGCAGGAAGCTGCGGTCCCAAAATAAGATTAAGAATCTGGGTGCATAAACTTGCTCGATAGCATGCAGTTCATTCCATATGTCTACATATTAACTGTATATACAGTATTTTTCAAAGACTAATCTAATATCATAATTGATTTAATCTTGTTTTTAGCAGACAACTTAGTAGCCAAGGTCAAATACGGCTGTCAAGCTGCAGTGGTAAGATTCATCAGTCAATTCAAGCCAAATTAGTTAGCAACTACTGACTGTCAAATAATAAATCAAAAATGTCAAATATTGGTTTGTTCCATCTTCTAAAATGTGGACCACTGACTAGATCTCCACCCCTCATTTTTGCAGAAATACAGATTAAAAGAAATGCGTACTGAAGGATTGCACTAGATTGAATTACTACCCTATATAATGGCTTCTCAAAGAGAAAGTAGGTAACTTTTTTGTAAAAAATACTTTACGTTATATTTGTTACAACTGTCACTATGCTCTGACAGTAAGAGATGAGACAGGTAGTCTTGTGGAGAAAATGAGGCTCCTTCAGATCCACCTGATTCCTGAATCCACAGAGCAAAGATCAAAAGAGGTAAACAGAAGAAGAGCAATGAAGAAAAACAAGATAAAAATAAAGAATTACATGGAGTGACACTGTGGGAGGGGCTTTGGAGGCGAGCTGCAGCGCACCATAGACAGAAAGGAAGGGACCTGGGAGTTTAGCTCTAATTTTGAATCTCACTTTCTCGCATCTAAATCTTACTGCCTGTTGCTTTAATGTCTCTAACTCCAAACACTGTCTCACAGGCAGGAAGATGAGGTAATAAGTGATGCTGATCTGAGAGTGAGAATAGAAACAAGTGACACTTGAGTTATGATCTCAGAGGAGACTGGGATTTTAATTCAGGCTGGTAGACACATTATGAGCAGAGTGTCTCCGGAGGTGGAGCAAGTCGTCCACTGATCACAGGGTTTGGTGCTTGCATCCCGTGTTTCTCCTTTGCACGCGACAAAGACGCTGAACCCCGAAACTGCAGGCCAGCGCCTCGCGTGGTACCTCGCCGCCATTGTGTGTGAGCAACAATGGAGAACAGCAATATACAAATGCAGCCATTTGCCACATGACATCTGTGGAAAACTACAATAAACAGAGGAGCCGTGAGAGAGAGCTCCTCATTCACGCCATCAGGCAAACCACAAGTAGCTCAGTGCCGCATGTAGAGCTACATGTGCGGAGCCTCAACACAGATGGGGCACAGCAGCAGAAGTTGCAGAAACTCTTTCAGCTAAGCTCTAATGTAGGTGTGATTTATAACTATTTACAGTAACAGATGCCTCTACGACTAAGACTGAAAAGCTACAGTAAGCAAGTGAGCACAAAATTGGATGACTGAAGAAAAAGTGATGCAAATTAGTTGTAGCCAATGTAAATCCTGGGAAATCTATGTATAAAATATAAAGACTGTTGCTACCCAGTCTGTCGTGATTATTATCTAACTTTAGGCAAATGCTTACAGGATGGTAATGGACCATGCACAATTTTGGGGTCAGATTAAGAGAAAAAAAAACTATGTTTGTAGAGAGAATAAAACCACAAAATCTGACAGAACTGTGAATTGAGCGATTGAGCCCACACAGACTACACATTTCCCAAAACGAGGCGTACCTAAACTTTGTTTATGAGCTGGTAAACACGTTTCTTTAATACTCACTCATGACCATGATGTTGACGTTGGCCAGAATACTGCCATGAGCGTTGGAGGCTTCACACTGGTAGACAGCACTGTCCTCTGGTCCGGCGTTACGGAGCACCACAGTGTCGCCAAGCACTCGCTTGTTGTTCGATGGGTCATCTGACAGCAACACACGGACATGTGTCATTTTTCAAGCAAAAATGACAAAGGTTCTACTAGTTCTACTTTCTCAAATGCAAGGATTTCAGAACATTTTTCACTTTTCTGACATTGTGATTGATCAGTTCAAGTAATGAAAATGATTTAATGGAGAAAATAGTTGACGGATTAATCAATACTGGAGATATTTGTTAAAAACCATACATGTTGGCCAAAATTCCTTTTACACAAATAGCAAACAGAGAGAAAAACCTAATCTTGTTAAGTAGGGTAAGATAGAATTAAAGTCCTTTAAAAGTTCCAAAGTAATTTCTTTTTCACTTTGACCCAATGCACAATAAACTCTGATTCCCGTATATCTATAATTAGACAATATCAGGCAATAATATCAGCCTTTTCGTGTATCAGACGACCTCTAGATCGCACCACTCCTGCAAGCTCGTGTTAAACTCAACGCTGAGACACTTAACAATAATTAAAATAAATCATTCCCACCCAGACTTTTCAACAGCGAGACCTTTTTTTTCACATTTTCACATATAATCAGTGAACAACAAAAAGCAATTACTTTTAATAATACCGGTTTAAAGTTCTAGTTGTCTTTGTTTGAAACTCTGAAAACATATAAATCATTCTCTCTCAAGGAACGAAGCTTGGCTCAGGAGCTTTGAAGAACACCTGGCAGAACAGCCGCCTGTGGACTGTGAACTGTGTGTGGTCGAAGTTTGGTGTAGCTGCCTGCTGCTCTGTCCTCCTGCACGGTGGCAAGAGATGCATGAAGCCACAGCTCAAATTATTCCCACTCACCTCTGAAAAGCTCTCCATTCCTCCTCCATGTGATGTCTGGCGGTGGTTTTCCACTGACCGAGCACTTGATGTGAACATCAGACCCAATCACAGTCAGCTGGCTCTGAGGAGGCTCTGTCAGCCACTTTGGCGGCTCTGGGAGATGTTAAAAAGAGCTGCGTTGGTCTGAGTCAAAACAACTGCCATGCACGTGTCAACAGCTTTCTGGCTGAAACAAAAAAAACACAAATGCACCCACAAACACACGCATAATTGGCTCCCCATGTTGACCTACCTTCCACTATTACGTCAATGTAGTGGGCGACCTCTCCGGCGGAGTTTTGGGCGTTACACAAGTATTTCCCCTCGTCCATCTCCTCAATGGCAGATATGGACAACAGCTTTCCGAAGTTTTTAAATTCTGTCCGTGGGGGCAGCTCTTCTCCCAGCTTCATCCACGTCACCCGAGGAGTGGGGCTGTGACACGAGACAGTGACATTTTATGAGCCCTGACGACAGATAAACGTAATCATAGATTCCTGGTGATAGTGTGTGTGTGTGTGTGTGTGTGTGTGTGTGCAGTCCTGTTGATGCAGCATGTGTACATACTATCCCTCTGGTATACACTCCAGCTGCAGATCCTCCCCCTTCAGCAGCACCTTCTCCGTCTGAACACCAGAGGGCAGCAGCAGGCCAGGCTGTCTCACCGGGGGGGCTTGTTGAACACAGAACAGTCTCTCTCATTCATAAGTACAATTCAAGCTTACAGTCAGTCCTTTATGGGCAGCTTCATTGTGAAAACCGACATATGTTCACACAGTATGACATGTTTTTAATTTACACTGCGAAGGTATGTGTGTGTCACTCACTGGCGTGGCCGCTGTCAGCAGTTTCATTGTCAGGTTTCACTGGAACAAAAACAAAGTACTGTGAGAATAATGCTGGCGGTGGTACTGCTGTTTAGTTTTGTTGCTCAATCCAGCGTCACTAGCTGAGCTTCATGGGGCGCAAACATGACGAGGCAAGCCTTGCTGCTCGGTATGCAGTGCGGGAACATCTCAAATATGACAGCAAAAATACCTCGAAATGCGTGCAAATATTTCCATGTGGGAAAAAAAGTGAAGGTGGGTTGAACTAATTTACATCAGTTGTTTTCAGCTTTAACTTAACTGCCGCTGGTGTCGTGATAAAAACGTGAGCACAGCTGGATTCATTTAGCTTCACACCGCACGGCCTGTTGTCTTATCAAACCTACAGCTCTTGACCACGACAGCCATGGCGGTCTTCTGGACGATGGTGCGTATTTTGTGGAAGGCGGCAAAGCAACAGTAGTCCTGGCGACTGTCGTTCAGAAAGGTGTTGGAGAAGTACAGGTTGCCGTCAGTGCCCGTGGAAACCCTCTCATCCTGCTCAATGTGCTGGAGATCTGGGAAAGAGTACATTTGTGTCAGTGATGTGCGATCAGTGTGTTTGAATGCTGCCAGGCTATGTTTTTGTTATTTATTTTGGCTGGTAAGAAAGAACAAACTGGAAAGAACCTGTCAAATATATCCGTCGTGTGCACCAGAAGGACAAGAGTCAAAGATTTCAACAACAACTTGATAATGAGGCGTGTGCCACAGGATGACAAACTGCAATGGTTTGAAGCCTAACATTAGCCAGACATTAATGGAAATGCCTTACAGAGTTTCCGTGTATAGAGCTGGTGCACTGTGGAAACATATTTGGTTTGCATAGAGCCATTATTTCAGTCACGGGTCAGTGATGCCCTGTGTCACTCCTCGGCCGGCCCATTCACAATGCTTAACCGCTTCATTTAAGACATAGCCTCAAGTCATTGGTTGTTTCATCAATGTGGAAAAGCAACCTCATAAAAAAAACATTTTCGGTTCTGATTTATGCAACATGGCACTTGACACAAAGATGGGTCAGTAAAACGAAGCAAACAATGTTTTTTCCAACTCATGCACAAGGACCGCGCACAGAGAGCAAAAGAAAGTGAGGACACACAACATTGCTGTTTGTGTTTTTCAGAAAAGTTACTGTGCATCAGCATCCTCTATCATGTTCGATATATTGACCGTGGAGACAATCCCTGGAAACGCCAGTGTGTGAAACTAAGACTCCGAGAAAAAAAAACTATTCTGAACACATTTTAAAACAAGAATTGTGCACAAGTGTCCCCGTGTCTCTTGGCCCCATCCTCCCAAGCTCCTAAAAACCTCATACATCTTCTCTTTCTGACATCAGTCAGCTTTTGTAGGAGGCGGTCTGAGGAGCTCTCAAGTGGCTGAACAGAAAACTCAGTCCTTATTGACAAAGCACTTCAGACAGAACTGGGGTGACTTTTTACTCAGTGAATCACTTTCTTTGGCAGCAGTGGGAAGAGGGGTCTTGATGTGAGGTAAGGCTGTGCGTCTCGAGTGTCGTCCCTTCCTTAACCCCACTTCTTATAGTCACTGTTGACTTCACTGACGGCCGGTGGAGCACCTAAGCACATGGTTTCGCCAGCTACTTCTTTTAATCTGTGAAAAACTTTGCCAAGGCCTCCAAATGATCTCACCCACGAACCACCATGTGGTGCCAGTGCAGTGACACAGACATTTATCCCTACAATAAACACTGAAAGCACCACTGTGCTTAAAATGCAAAATGTTGCCTTTTGAAACAGGTAAAAACACTGCCTAGACATGACGCGGCAACACATTGTGCAATTCATTTAAACCATACTGGAGCCTTTCCAGTCGTCTTCACTGGAACACATGACCGAGCCAGATGTACCCACAAACCAGGGACTGTTCTGAGATGAGTGGCTGGGCAGGTGTTTTACCTCTTCCCCCATCAACATGACAAAGTGAAACATAATTGGATGTGGCACGCTGATTTAAAGAGGGATGTTTGCTGTTTTTTTGGAGGGACTCAATCAACCGGAGAGACATTTCCACCATAAAAATAACAAGCACAGGACAGTTGCTTCTTGGCTTACTAATAGACATCCAGTAGATCTGACGCGGGGGCACGCCCTCTGGGGGGTTACACTTCAAGACCACCGACTCTCCCTCCATTACGACAGTGGGGTGAATATCCTCCTTCGGAAATTTGGGAACACCTGATCACGAAAAACAAAACGAAAGCGCAGCGATGAAAACCTGAAAATTCACTCGTGGTGACTTGAAAAACATTATTCAGCAGCTTCGCATGACACATGAGTTTCTTTTGTAAACTAGTTACTCACTGGGAACTATCAGTTCAATCTCCTCAGTCATGGCAGTTCCCAGCTTGTTCGAGGCGTAGCATTGGTATCTGCCCTGAAACTGGACGAGGTGCTTGTTGCGAAGCACAAAAGTGCCATCTGTGTGGTCTGCTTTGTTTGTTGTGAGTCTGGGAGGGATAAAATCTTTGCCATCTTTTGTCCATCTGTATCTGTTGGAGCAAGACACACGGTAGGTTTCCACCAATGAATCACTGGTGGACATCGCGGAAAGCTTTGTGCGGCTGATGGAAGTTGTGATCTTTTGTCACATTTCATCTTGAGCTAAAATTGTATTATCATGACAGAGATTGTGTTGCTGTCACTTACTGTGGTGGCGGGTTTCCCTTGGCCTCACACTGGATTGTAACAGAGTTGTCAAAAGGGAGGGCAATGATGGGACCAGATGTGTGAGTTATAATGGTTGGTGGCTGCTCCACTACAAAAGGAAGACAGATACACACAAAGCGATGATAGAAATGTTAAATGTGAACCTTTTTATGAGATTACACTGTAAAAAAAAAAGGAGGTTCTGTGTTTTTCCTATAGTGTTTCTTATTCTTTCCACAGCCCTGTATGAAGCTGAGAAATCAGTAACTTGGCAAAGTTGTATGCCAACAACACTACAAAGTCTGGACAAACAAAGTTCACTAAAATAGCACACCAGGAGTTGATTACAACACATTCTCAGCCCTAAACAAAGAAACCTCTGCTGCATCACTTGAAGTAAACACTTTACTTTGAGTAGTTGTTTGTTGTCATTATTCTAAAAAGCTGCTCATATTTATACTCAGGCAGGATCGACAGGTAAAAGTAAGAATGCACATTCTTAATGATGTTTCATACTCAGAATAGAGAGATGAAATGAAGTATTACATCAACAAGATTTTTCCTTCCATGTGAATCAAATTTCAAGTCAGCTATTCATATTTACTGGATATTAAGTTCTGATGAATTAAAGATGAGCTTGATCAGAAGACACTTGTACCTTCTAGGGGGATATTCAGGCCTGCAGCCCCGGAGGTCAGGACCAGCAGCAGGACGAGCTGCAGGCTCACCACCAACCTCATCACCCTCCACTGGTACTGGAGACAGTAGAGATCAGGAGAACGCGTTGATGCCGATCAGCTGGCGTCACTGGGAATTTGTAAGGCACAGAGGACCTGGGAGAGTCAGAGCAAAAAAAAAAAAACAAAAACATGGTCATTGATTAATCCAAGCTGGAAAAACTTGGAAAGGTCAGAAAAACTTTGGTCAGACCAGGGTCCTCCTGCAGAAGTAGGTAACTTATTTAAAAATAACTTTTAGTCATATTTGATTAAAAATCACCATCATGTCCTTGCAGCAGTGCATGACAGATAATCTCCACCAGACCATTTGACAAGAACCCACAGGACCCGGGTCTAAACAACCAATCAGAACAGACTATCTGACAGCTTCAGTCATTACTACTGCACAGGCTCCTCTCCGCTGTGCATACATTGACTTGAAAAACAATGAAGGAAAACAAGCTAAAAAAGCAGAATTAGATCGAGCGGTGCTCTTCAGAGGGGCTTTGAAATGGACCACAGTGTAGAGCGAAGCAGAGGGACAAAGAAGTTGGACCTGCTCAAAATTTCAGGCTAACTCTGACTGTTGCTTCAAGAAAACAATAGTGGCATTGTGGCTGCCTTAAAAGTGAAAGTAAAGAAAGCCAGAAGATGCCTTTAAAACTCATCAAATATACACTATATAATAAGCCCAAGTACAATATATTAAAGATGATTTCTGTTCTGTTTTTGTTTTCATTTTAAACATGCTGCGTCCCTCGGTAAGAATGACGTTCTTCATCATGTTTTGCAAGTAACTGAAGCAAGTAACTCACCTAAATGACATTTATCGAATGAATCTGAAGGCTTCAAACCCAGTGGCAGAACAATATCAGAGTATCAACAATGCCCCTTAGTAATTTTTAAAAAGTAAACCTTAATTAAACCTCGTGCTATCTGCACATCCGATATCTTTGAGATTAAAGGAAAGAATTTTAAGCTCTGTAAGAAAGTCCATTTTACTCTAACTCTGGCTGATGTAAAATTTCCCATGGAGGACACATTTAGAGTCAGTTGTACCTCATTGTTGTGATGCTGTCACACAACACAGCGGAGCACTTGTCTGGAGATTACCCTTTGAACTGTAAAGCCTGGCTGGTGGCATCGCATGGCATGCTTACAGTAAACCTCCACTGGCACAAAGCTGCTGTCTGCTACGATCGCTAGATCCAAGATGGCAGACTATAAATTGGTCTAAGCCCGTCAGTATTTCACGGCTTAGCTCTCACAGTGCTGAGACTGTGGCGGCAGTGCTTGCAATGCCAAATGGGTTCACCCTCAAGCTAATCCTACTATCAGGAGAATGAAGACGAGGGAGCTCCAGCAGTCATACAGTACGCTGCTTAACAATGAGTGAGTGCTACTCAGGGTTCTTCTAAGGACACAAAGCCGCATGTGTTGTCCCTTCTTAGTGAGAAAGGTTAATGTGGTGATTGCTGTAGACTAGATGAGGGATTAAGCTGCTTGAATTTAGAATCAATTAAACAAATTGAGAGATTGCGGCAGAGTATTATTTGCAATAAGGTCTTTTTGTGATTATCTTCCGCCAGTCTGAACGGTAAACAAAGCTGGTTAGATGTTTGTTCCAGTGGAGTAAACATACATTTCCGTGTTGTAATAAAGCTGTAAGCCTCTCTCATTCTTGGCCCTGGTGCTTTTGTATAGTGTATTTCACACACAGAGGCGCACACACATGCCCACAAGCGCGGGCCTGCATTCACAGATACAGCCTGGCATTAGAGACCACCTACAGTACTATTGTGGAAGCATAAATACAAACTAAAGTGCCAGTGTTTATTATTATGCCAAATATCACACAGAAAGAAATCCAGAGCGGCCCAGCAGAGCCTGCAGAGTCCTCGTTAGGTAGGAGGCCTGCAGTCCACCAGTGACATGAGAAGAGGGACCTTTTATCCAGATTTGTGTTGATCCTGGAAACACAGCAACAACCAAACAGGCAACTTTCATTCATGTGCAGCAAATCCACTGGCTGGTGCACACCCAGAGATCCTTGTGGGTTAGGCAAATTACTAAGCTTCAGACGCACGTGAAGATCCGCAAACCTGCCACTTGTAATGACAATTCAAACACAGCTAACAGTCGGTGCAAATGGCAAAATCCTTAGAGCGCTAACTGGGGTGGAGTCCCAGTGTAAACAGATAACAAAGCGTTTGTTTTGGGAGCAAAGGATCTATTACCTGAACACATGGCAGATCGCAGCCACAAATCTGCAGGGATTGTGTTTCCTTAGATAATCATTGGCCAGGGCGAGAGGAGTGTGACTACTACATGGGTAATCCATGACAGCACACACTGTATACAATGATCCCCCGCCCCCTCCCCCTCTTTCTTTAGATTCAAACTTTGTACAGCCTCCCTCAGACATACCAGCACCCCTGCAGAACTTTGTACATGTAGCTGCAGAGCACAGACTACAAAGTGATGCAGGAATGATCTGTGCATGTGTTATTCTACACAAATTATACAAACAGTAAGTACAGACAGAAACCATTTTCCAGGGAATAACGCCAGCACACTTTTCATCCTCTAAGCACCCAGTACTTACTGCTTTTTGAGTCACTCCACATCTTAAGTCCACCTCTAGCGGAGGCCCAGGGCAGCTGTGCTACAAGTACATAGAAAGTATGTACTCTGAAGTACGAGACAGGACTGTCTAGGGATCATTCCAACAACTCTCTCTGAATCAACATCTCTGACATGCCCTTCCTCCTCCACCTCACGCTGCTCCTCTGCTGGCATACGGACACACCTCCCTGCCCGCCCCTCCACTCAAGCGGCTAAAGGAGCGACAGGAGACTCACTGAAGTGACATATGTCGCCAAAGCCTCTCACTTGGCAAAGAGGCTCTCTAAGCCAGTGACAATGACCGGGACAAAGCCTGCACTGCGGGGCTACTCAGTGTGCATTAAAGAATGAGCGGAGAGGAAGTACAGGCATCTCTCTCTCACTCCCCCTCCCCACACTCATTTTTTCTGGATCCCTCCATCCCGGCTTCCACGAAACGCCCATTAACACCCGGCTCCATCTCAATGATTTTGATTCGATGTGTCTTAGCCCTATTGAAAAAGGATGGGAGTCATCTTCTCTGAGACGACCAGAGCTTTTGTGGAAGGGTACTTTCATTTCCATGCAGCGCTCCAGGGTATAGGTATATGGAGACAAGGGAGAACATGCCTGAAATAGACATGATGTTGTTGATAACAGGCCACTCGGGTCATTGATTTTTTTTTTTCCTTTCCATCTTTCTTTCGAAGGTTTTTATCTTGCAAGCAGAGGAGACATGTAAAGAAATTATTCAATTCAATATGTATTTCTGCTGAAGCTATTCAAACAACCTTTATGCCAAGGTCTCTGGTGTTACCTATCTGTAATTCTCTCGATAAGCCCTTTTTACATTCCAAAGTAAAGCAGTGATTCACAATACAGGTGACATAACAGACTTATTCCAGAGTTTAAAGTGTTTTCCAATTTTTTCCCAGCATAGTATTGAATGAATAACGGAGATTTTATCTCTGACATTATTTCCAACATTATCTCCTAAGCCTAATGGAGACATAATGGCCGTAAGCATTGTCCTGCAGGATCATCCAAACAGCAGGAAAAAGAATTGACAATCACAGCTGCCGTAAGTTAAAGCTTGAAATTAGGTAGTGCGAGTAAGTCTTGCCCTGAGATGAGCTCCACTAAGGTGAAGGTGAATGGCAGGCCAACGTTTTAAAGAAAGCTTTAGTGAGCCAGTGTGGGGGAGGATATCTTCTTAACTGCATTTACTCTGCCTAACAGAGAAATTCTCTCTTTCTTTTGTGTTTATTTATTTGTGTTAAAAAAAATGACATTAATTTGAAGTTAAACTGTTTAAACTGTCCCTCCTTTTACCTTTAAACCACTGACTGATCCAGACTTGCCTGCAATTTGCTTTAAAGTCAGAGCTGAACAGGCTGGACATAATTATGCAGGCCATTTGAGCTGTTTGTCATCACTCCAAATTACCTTCCCTACGCTTAAGAGAAAATGGCCTCTGTAAACACAGGGAGGAAAAACCTACTAACATGTTCACTCAAAGCTGAACATGCTACATGCTGTGGACATGGGACCCCGTGCACAAAAGACGAATGTAAATCAAAAGACAGCTGAAGCCAAACACACACTGTCTGGTCTGAGTAAATATGCATACACACAGTCACCTGGCTATATGTTGTGGGAAGTGGAACAAGCAAAGGAGACTTAAAATACAACATAACTCATATGACACATTATCTGAAGTACTATAAAATCTCCCATAATAAATATTAACATGTCCACTCGTATATTTGAGGTAAAAACATTAGTTGCTTAGATCGACAGAAAATGAATCTGCAACTTTTTTGATACCTACATAAACTCATTTCAGATTCAGAGTTTCATCTGTCTAATTATGACTCACAGCTCACCGAAGACACCAACACACTTTCCATGAAACAGACAAGAGAGCGCATTCAGGACTTTTCCAAACATGTTCAGGGTCTCCGCTCACGATCGGTTTCTTTGTGCTTGTTAAATTAACGTGAATGTTTTAACAAACGAGGGACAAAGTCATTTGTGAATTCCGACTTCACGTCTCCACCAACATCTCAATCCCCTGTGGTGACTAACCTAAAAGGCTGCCCTGCCCCGTGCCTTTGTCGTGATGCATATCCTCCCCAAACAGCCCTTGCCTCTGGTGCTTTCTGATAATTGCAAGTCTTTTGCTTCTGCCTGTGCGCAAGGCTCACAAATGCATAGTAATTACAAAATACCTCCCAAACAAACTTGCGAAAAGCTTGTCATACTACAACATGAGATGTCAAAATAACTTTGAAAATATAATGTGTGTGTGTCTAATCAGTATAATCAAAGAAAGGACGGAAGGCCACGGGACACACCTAAGTATGTACCGTAAATCCACTGCAGCTGCAGCTAAGGTTGTGACCCATTCATGAATCTGTTTCATTCTCAAACATTGTCTGAAATCACAATAGAAGGAGACAGCATGCAATGTTTTGTGGAGACACTTCGCACCAGCTGACATACGACTGCGCACACAAAGGCAACGCATCACGACAAGCTCTGCTGTCAACACTGACAATGACAGCAACGACAGAGGTTTTCAGACATCCGAAAACATCTGCTGGGACTGACACAGAGGAGGCCGCCCTCCAGACACACTCTATTCATGAAAGAAATTCGACAGTATTTTTGCAAACACAACCTTTCCCCTGTTACCTTCTCAGGATTTTTTAGCTTCCAAAGTACAGTAGCTAATTTAAACTCAGTGGGCTGGGCTACTTCACGTTTCATTCTTAAAATCCAGAATGTTAAACACAAATGTGATGTTAAAGAATATGCAATTAAGCAAATTATACGACTGCTCCAGCAAACCACACGTGCTCACGCCACAGAGTTACTAAGTGAAAACTATTAAAACTGGCTCATGAAAACAGGGCGTCATTAGTTTCAAAGCATTTTTCAGTTGGATCTACGGAGCTGACAATAGAAGAGCAAAACCTGAAAACCACAAGCTAAATAGTAGAGTCAGCAGCTCTGCTTATGTGTAGATGACGGAAGTTAACGCAACAAATGCCCAAAACCCACGTCAACGTCAGGCAAACTCCAGAAATCTATCTTTATATGTCAATGGCTGAATCAGGTGTCAGATACGAGTCATCTCTGTAACCCTCAAACCTCAAATGTGGACAAACCACATTAAAAAATTAAAAAAAACATTTTTAAAGTAAATATTCTCATATTCCCTTTTTCTCTACACTAATGAGGGAAAAGATGCATGATGTTTTCATTGAATTTTTGGGTACAACACCTTGAAAAACACAGATAAAACCCCCCCGGAGTTACACATGATATGGGCCAACAGCTTAGGGCCGTATTTACCTCTAAACACATCAATATTTTTGAGCTCGTAAAGGTCATAAAGTATTAACTCCTCTTACCTTTAAGGTGAGTGCATCTCTTCGTCATTACTTGTTGGTGCAGTAACGCGTCTCTTATTTCAGGCCCCCGAGCACTTCACCAAGCTAGTAATCATGTACGTCTGGAATTCACACAAACACTTCTCTCCGACACACATCAAACCTGTGCTTCCAGTATTATGTAAAGAGGCAGGAGCTTGACATTTTTACATTGTTTACAAGTGTAACAGGTTTAAAGCAAAAGCAAGTAGCGGCTCTTATTTCAAAACCTTAAAAACACAGCAAGGAAAACAGTACAAAGCATGTGCACGTTGGAATTTGAATGCTTATCCTGCTTTAACCTTTTATTTCATGCTATTTCATTTCATTTCTTTCACGCTATTTAACTGCAAAGGAAGATTTTGTTTGAAAATTGAAATGAACACATGCTCATTCAGTTTCCAATGCTAACACTGAAACAGTGGTTTTAATTCCTCCATCCTCTACAGTAAATGCTGTTTTTGCACAGCGCATGTGCCGGAGTATGCTGTTTGTGTGTTTACAGAGGTGTGCCGCCCATGCAAGTGCCTCCGATCATTAAGTGGTTCCTACGCTGGCACACACTGCTTTGTGGAATGTCCTGCCTTTATAGACGGGAGCTACCGTGGCACGCAAACAGCTGCTAAACAAAAATTTCCATACCAAATCAAAAAAAAAAAAGTTAAGTGGATTCTCTCCTCCTCTTCTCCTTCAGCTTGTTTGAAAAAAAATATTTCCCACCCGCTGGAAACACGGAGCTATGATCGCAATTTTTTTTACAAAAACTTAACTTCCATTTAAGGTCTGTTGAGTGGCACAGGCAAAGGAAACAAGATGAATCACTATTGAAACATGCCCCTCGCAGAAGTGAGGAGTGACAAAGAGTGGCATTCAGGAGCTTAATCAGTTTGACACAGCTAGCAGCACACGGAGAGACAGTTTGGAGACAAGCAGTCACACTCAACTTCCTCCCTTCACACGCCGAGGCCACGAGACGACCTCTTCACACCTTCCCTCACCCTGACACATTGTTCATCCCTGTTGCAGAGAGGCAGATAAGGGAGCAGTGTTGTGCTCTATGGTCTGAACTAATCTGGTAATTAGTTTACGGGATAATCTTGAAGGCCTAAAGTGGTATTTAGTTTTTTTTCTTTTCTAATAAGTCCAGCAAATGGAAGAAATTTTGCTTCAAATCCATCCATTTGTAAAGGTCCAATCCTTCCTTATTTTGACAAAAGCTACGTTTGTAAAAGTCTAATTAAAACATAAAACATTGTGGGATTATGGTGCTGTGTTCACTGCTATTAATAAGAGTTATAATGAAATTATTTATTTATTAATTTATTGCCACAATTTTTGAAATCCATATATATAAGACTTGTCAATTAGTGTTGGCATGTCACAAAACTTGTGCTCTGAATTGTGGTGGCAGGGAGTCTGTTTCATTAACTTCAAGGATTATGTCTTTAATTTGATTAAAATGATTCCCATATGTCTGCTTGCTCATTGCAGATGACCAAGAAATGCAGCGCTGGCACTGTTTGTGTGTCTTTGTTTGTGCAGGACTGGCTCCAATGGCACGAAACACTCGATGATGAGAAGGTCAGTTTCAGTTTTACAATCCCATGAAATGTTGGAGAACTTGTTTACATGATTTGCGGTTTACATGTATTTTATTCTTTATCCATTAGATTTTTTTTTTTTAACGGCTTAACCGTCTTTTGATAAGTCTACTTTTGTTACATGGCTGAGGTGAGCATAAAAAGAACTTGTAATGCTTTTATTCATTGAATAAAGTACCTGCTCCAGCTATGGATTTTGCTATAACAATATCAAACAATCATCATCAGCTTGTGTCCACCCAACACAAATTCTTATGTCCATACGTAATGACGGTAAGTTTTCTGCTGTGACAAAAGACAGTGAAGACACCTATTGACAGGCTTAACTCCTCTCATCTCACCATTCTTCTTATTAGTTAGAAGAAAAGAGGTAATAACAATAACAGTCACCCATGAAGCCACAAAGACTTGAATGTCATCTTATGATGTTTAGAAATAACAATTCGATCCTGAGGATTGACATTCATCTTCAAAGGGCTCAGACACAGAAAGTAATGAAGCCTCACTTCAGGGCGAGACCTGCCCGATCTTGTAGCATGCACACACTCCATTGTAAACACTCTCGCTCTCCCACGTGTCCTTTCCCACCCTTCCTTTGCATAGTTTGTGGATGGTATTACTAAAGCCTGAGGTGGATTTAAAGAAAAGAAAAAAAAAGAAAAGACTGATTTTCCTGTCATGCTCAAAACATGCATTAGGGTCTTCATTCAGAGGGGTTGCACCTGCAGCCTAGTTTCTTCTCAAACAACACAGAAAAGGACGAGGAAAACATTTCCACCCAACATCTGCTTGTCTGGACGAAGAGAGTCTGAACTCTAATCCCATAAGTGTGTGTGACATTAAGAGGTATCATGCGCCTTATGTGCAGATTTAAAAATAATACCTTTTTATCACCAGCATATCAGCAATAATGGTACACAATCAAATACATAAGAGCATTCTGTAATAAGATAAATAAAAGCAAGATATTTCTAAGATATTTTAGAATCCATGAAAAAGAGAAGTGTTCACAGTTGATTGGTGAAGGTTACTACATTAACCACGTGCTTTGGGTGAAAAATAAGTATCTAGCAAAACATTTACAAAATCATCACTCATCAGAAAGAAATTACTTGCGAGGAACTGGCAATCAATGAGTTTTGAAGCATCTGCAGCAACATGTCAAGAGACCGAAGCTCATGAGTCACCTCAAATTGCTCAGAGCTATTCCTCATAAACATCATTAAATGTGAAGCAGAGTCTGATAAGGGCTCATAACACATAGTCATCAAATCAGACAGGTAAAACCTTTTTAAACTTTTTAAACTGAAAACTGAATTAAACTAAAAACACAATCAGGGTCATCCTGATATAAGTGTGAGTGACAAAAGGTGCTTGTATTATAGCACTAAAGGCAGCAGAGGCATTTAATGAGCTGTTTCTGGCAACTGACTTCAATTTCCTATTTCCGCTTGTTTTATCCCTGTTTGACTTTAATCTGTAGCATCAATGCTATGGCTCAGAGCCAGCAGTGCTTGAGGAGTCTCATCAGCTTGGTGGGTGTAAATTGCTCTTAGGACAGACAACATAGGAGCTGTACCTTGCATCACCCTGTGTGAGTGATAGCCTCACTGATGTCGAACACAGGCCCATGACAGGGGTACCCCTGTGAAAGTGTGAGGACCATGCTTCATTAGCATTTTTGGAACACCATGAATGAAAGTGTTTGTTCTGGTCTGCGCGCCCTATTGAAAGGGTCCATTAAGGAGTGTTTTAGGGGTTCCGCTGTGTTGGGTCGGAAGTTTGGGAGCTGGTGTATGGAGGAAAGTGCCAGAGCAAAAAAGAAAAAATGTTCTGAAGAACATGGTGGCCCGGCTCAACATGTATGCAGATGATACACTCCTTGATATCTTTCAGCATGTGAACGGGTGGGCCACATAAAGAGAGACAGCATAAAACAGGTTATTAAATGTTTAAACACAGACATTGAAAATGTTGGCAGGTTATGATTTAAAGAGGGGAATCTGGTCTCACGTTCAGAGCCAAGTATCAACTGAAGCCTTTTAGTGTAAGTCAGAGATTGCAACATCCCCCCTGGCAACTCTGCTGACTAACAATTATCAAATACCTAATTTTCTCACACGAAGATACTGAAGGTAACTTATGTCGTCCTTACTCCAGTAAGGATGCAGTGATGCAGTAAAACTTGAAAATGAAGACTGAATGTTCAAAGTAACACAAAACCACTCTTAGCATGAAGAAGCAGAGGCACAATCTATTACAGTTCTGCCATAATTCTATTAATTTTATAAAATTTATAATGTTCAGTCTTTGATTAATTAAATTATCAGTTTATTATCAAGGGAATGGTTAAAGGTGGCATTGTACTGGACTAAACTGTATTGGCAGCTGGGGTTATTTGTGTTCCTCATTTACATACACAAGGGAGGCCGAATATTAGCACCACTGAATACAATGCAGTCCAGAACAATACCACCATTAACTACAGCCTCAATAATATACCATTGAAGTACACCTCAAGAACACCACAATGACAGTGTCATAGGCATTATAAAAGAAAACTATATGGCTGAACAGTTTGTTTTAGATTGTGTAGCTAATAATCTCAGCACTGAGTGTGGGCAGGCAATACTACATGACAAAGTATCCTGAAACACAAACAGTGGAGGACAGCGGAGGAGGACATATAGGGACATTCCCTTTGCCAAGTCCATTACCTTTAATAATATGGACACAGTAGAGTGTATTATTGCTATTTTCATATATTGTGGTCAATTTAATTTCACCTATGAAAACTAACAAGTGCTTTATAAGGAAGCAGAGGTACTGTTGGTATATGTCTGTCTATCATACCTTAAACACAGAATAATGAT
>JAVQJZ010054408.1:7500-10731 GCA_036025355.1 Leiopotherapon unicolor | reverse complement strand
CTGCCTGCCTGTCTGCCTGTCTGTCTGTCTGTCTGTCTGTCTGTCTGTCTGCCTGTCTGCCTGTCTCTCTGCCTGCCTGTCTGTCTGCCTGTCTGTCTGTCTGTCTGTCTGTCTGTCTGCCTGCCTGCCTGTCTGTCTGTCTGTCTGCCTGCCTGCCTGCCTGTCTGTCTGCCTGTCTGTCTCTCTCTGAGGAATGCAGTGACTGATGGGAGAAAGTTCGGTGGCGCTGCGAGCCGTCTGATTGGCTGCTTTCCTCGGGTCCTGCCCTATAAGGAATCAAGAAAGAGAGAGCGGGAGGAGGACGGAGGGAGAGCGGGAGGAGGGATGGATGGAGGAGGAGAGAGGGAGGAGGCCCGGGCCATGTTTGGGATGGAGGGATGGATGGAGGGATGGATGGAGGAGGTGGAGGCTTGATAAACTCGGTCGCAGCAGATCAGACTCTCACTTCTGTCCTGCCCCCCCCTCACATCCCAGCAGGCCCTGCACTGCCACGGTAAGACCTCCACACCTCCTCCATCACCTCCTCCACACCTCCTGCACACCTCCTCCATCACCTCCTCCATCACCTCCCTCCTCTCTCCTCTCAGTGTAACTGCAGAAAGCCTTCATCATCACGTCTTCCTCTCCTGAATCATCTCCTCACCTCTGCTCCTCCACCAGCCTGTTCACTTCTCCTCCTCCTCCCTCACCTCCTCTTGGACCTCTTTTCGCCTCCTCTCCTCTCCGTGACTTTGTGTGTTTCCACATTTTCTTCTTTGACCATCTCATCTGCTTCACCTCCTCTTTGACCTCTCCCTCCTCTTCACCTCCTCCTTCTTATTCTGCTCCTAAAGCTCTTTGAAGACCTCCTGCGCCTCCTTTCCTCTCTGTCTTTCTCCCCAAGAAGTTTCTTTAAACAGCATCTGCAACAAATGTCTCCTCCGTCACCCCCTCTGTTTTTAAATGCTGACCTCCTCTCACTCTTTCACCTCCTCTGTCGCCTCCTCACTGGTTTTTCTCTCTCCTCCTTGTAGTGTACATGTAGGAGAGACCTGAACAGTCCTCACCTCCTCTTTCACCTCCTCTTTTGTGACTTTTTTCCACTCTGCTCCTCTTCTGTCAGTTTATCTTTCACCCCCACTGCCCTCAAAGCTCTGTCCTCCTTTCCATCTTATTATTTTCTCCTCTCTCCATCTCGCCTCCTTCGTCACTCTGTTTATCTTTTCGTCTCCTCCTCCATCACCCTCTCTGCTCCTTCATCCTCTGCTGGTTTAATCTTCAACACTTCCTCAGAGCAGACTGACGGTTTCTGCTGCAGGTTTTCTTTCTGAGGATCAGTTTCGTTAAAGACTTTGTCAGTAAATCTTAAAGGTTCAGAGTTTGGAGGTTTTTGCCCTGAGCGCCGTCTGACAGGTTCATCAGCTTCAATGAGAGAAGCAGCTCGATTTGATGGTTAAATGTTTTTTTAAAAACTGAGAATGTTTTTTTTGTTTTGTGGTGCTCGTTGTTATCTTTGGATCCTGACATCATGATTTCAGTGTCAAAGTTGATTTCAGTGATCAAACTTATCATTAACTCAGATAAGAGCTCTGAGTGATCAGGACTTATTGATCGTCTGTCTGCCATTACGACACATTTAATGCTGATCAGCTCTGAACTACCTGATGTTCACATAAAAACCAGATCACAGTTAAAATAACAGGCTGAGAAATAATTAACCAGCAGGGGGCAGTCAACTCAAACCTAAACAAACATTATATTAATAATAATAATATTATTACTTTATTTAACAGGAAGAAACTACACAGATTTACCAGTTATTGATTATCTATTTTTAATTGTTTATACTTTCTGCAGACATGGACTTTGATTCCTTCTGCATTAAATTAGTTCTTCGTCTGATCTCCAGCATCACATGAACACAAACACTCACTACAGCAACAAATGTGGATTCATCCGCCGCTGAAAATAGTCCCCATCAAATGCTCCATTTCCACCTGTTTGCTAGATGAAAACTACAGCAAGCAGCTGATTTAAATTATTATTATCAAGACTTTTTATCCATGAAATGAAATATTCATTTAATGCTAAAGAGAGACGAAACCGAGGGCTGAATGAACCCTTATCTGATAAATATTTGCTTCCCAAATTTAATGACTAAATATGGCGTAAAGTTACAGCTGTCTCACTGTGAGAGAGAGACGGGGAGAGAGAGAGAGACGGGGAGAGCGGGGCGAGAGAGGCAGGGTGAGCACGGGGAGAGCGAGCATACCAAACACAGGCAGGACGCTGCTTCATGCCCTAATTAGGAAGTTTTCCCAGAGTGCTTTGTTGTTCATTCAGTGAAAGACAGCAGCGGTGCATTGTGGGGGGAGGAGAGGGGGAGGGTGGTGATGTCACATGAAAACCTCACAACTCCATGTTTGGTGATGTGGATGTTTGCAGAGACGTCACTCTGTCGTGAACTCAGTTTTTAACGCAGTGTGTCCTGAAATCTTTCTGAGTTTTCATCTCGTGCTCAAACTTTGTTTTGGTTCAAAGCAGCGTGTTCAGCTCGTCAGTCTGCTCAGCGTCACCTGTTAACCATCAATAATAACAACCCGCCGTCTCTCTCCACAGTGTGACTCGGTGTTGTAGTGTTGTTGCTCGTCCACAGCGCCCCCTGCAGTCATGTGTGATGATGAGGAGAGCACCGCTCTGGTCTGTGATAATGGATCCGGTCTCTGTAAGGCCGGTTTCGCCGGAGACGACGCCCCCAGAGCCGTCTTCCCCTCCATCGTGGGCCGGCCCAGACACCAGGTGACAGCTGATTGGTTCATTTGCACAGGCCACGCCTCCTGCAGCTGGTCAGAACGCTTCACGGGTCCAAGAGCGTCAACACCAGAGAAGCAAAATTCACTTTCAAATATCAGACTGAATGATCCTAACCGAGCCCTAACCCCACCACTAACGAGCAAAATGACTAATTAACGAGCAATTAACCAAAAACACGTTGTGTGGCTACACACACACACATATACATATGTGTGTGTGTGTGTGTGTGTTTATACACAGCTTTAGCAAACACTGACCTGTCTGTCTGCCTGTCTGTCTGTCTCAGGGCGTGATGGTGGGAATGGGGCAGAAGGACAGCTACGTTGGAGACGAGGCTCAGAGTAAAAGAGGAATCCTCACTCTGAAATATCCCATCGAACACGGAATCATCACCAACTGGGACGACATGGAGAAGGTCACACACACACACACACACAC
>JAVQJZ010054408.1:0-5000 GCA_036025355.1 Leiopotherapon unicolor | reverse complement strand
TGTTTGTAGTTTGGTCTCCACAGAAAGTGAAGCCTGTTTCTGCTCAGTCCAGATTCTCTGACTAGAAATCAAAGTTATTTTTAGCCGCCGCCGTCACACATCAGCGAGCTGTTTCTCCGAGCGAGAGACGTGACTGCTGAGCCAAGACGTTCATGTGAACTCTCCTCTGAAGCTGAACGTCGTCAGATTCGTTTGTCCTGTTTGATTCAGCGCCGGCCTGACTCTCTTTCTCTCGCCCTCGTCTCGCAGGTCTCCCCCCTGCTCAAAGGCTTCCTGGACAGGATGCTGGTTCGCGACCCGGCGCAGAGAGCCACGGCCAGCGAGCTGCTCAAACACCCGTTTCTCACCAAGGCGGGGCCGCCGTCCTGCATCGTCCCCCTGATGAGGCAGAACAGGATGAGATGAGGCTGCGCGGGCAGCTCAGACGAAGCAGAATACTCCTGCCCACAGAGGTCAAAGGTCACAGCTGCGGCCGAAGCTCGGAGCGTGAACTGGGTGTGCACGAGTATTCAGTTCGTCTGCAGGAACCACTGAACTGTGGGGAGTGTGTTCCCCGAGGAGGAGGCAGTGTGTGTGTGTGTGTGTCTGTGTGTGTGTGTGTGTGAACACATCGCCAACACTGTTATTGACATGTGTTGGCCTGTGTGTGCGTGTGTGTGTGTGTGTGTGTGTGTGTGTGTGTGTGTGTGTGTGTGTGTGAGAGCCACAACTTGCCTGTCGGTTGCTTTCAGCCCTTTTTCCTGTCTGACCTGGAAAGTTTAAGACGTGTGGCGTTTTTTTTGTTTGTTTGTTTGTTTTTTTTCTTCCGTTTGGCCCTCACCTGGATTTCAGGTGTGGGGGGGGCTTTGCACACCAATCAGATGCTTTGAAGGAGCCGTGAGCCTGATTTTGAAAGACGTTTCAGTCTCAAACATTCGACAGTCTGGAAGCTGAATTTCATCACTACAAAAAAAAACTGGGACTCTCGTCACCGCGGCCGAACTTACTACTGAGGAGGAGACGTGATGGACTGTCGCCATGGAAACACTAGCTTCCTGTTGTCAACAAGCAAACACACTAAGTCAGAGTAAACACTGGAGATGTGTTTTTTTAACAGATGAATTTTTCTCTCCTTATTTCCTTTTTATTTTCCTGTGTAAGTACAATGAACATAGAGAGATATATCAGTTTCGATGTTTTATTTTCTCTATTTTGTGACTTTGTTATTATCATGATTTGTTTCCTGGATTTATTTTAGAAAGAGATGTGATGATTTTTGAAGCACTGTCGACGAGAGATAGAAGCTGCACTCCCGGCTGACTCCAGCTCGCAGATAAATAGACACTAGACGTTGAATTTTGTTGTTTTAGACCCGACCAGAAAGGACGTTTGGACCACGAAGCTCTGAGGTGACGAGCAGGAAAGGAGACGCAGACCTGAACAGAGAGAGATCACACTCCTGTTCAGCATTTTCTTAAAGACTACACTTTTTTTATTATTCTTTTATTCTTTCTGTGGTCGTACGTGAGCAGCATTTTAGGTGACTTGTTTTTATTCTGCAGTGAACTTCAGCTTCTTTCTAACACGATAAAAAACAGCGGCTGCTTCCAGTAAACAGACGAGGCCTCGCCGTGTGCTCGCGGCCGCACGTCCGATTGAATCGATTAATGTTTGATATCAAGTTAATGTATCTGGCAGGGCGCCTCTGAATCAGCAAACACTACACAGAGCAGAAGAAGCAGCTTTATTTAGATTCCTATCTCCTGTGAAGAGCGTTCGTGTGACTCGAATGTGTGAAGATCCGTTGTTATTTTAGTGTTTGTCTTTCACGCGGCAGTCTGTCCGTCAAAGTGAAGCACTGAGGCAGATGGCAGGATGAAAACGTGAGTACAGAGAAGGCAGGAAACACTTTAGTGAAAATCCACTCTGAACACTTACAGCTGCTAATTATGCACACACACACACACGCAAACATACACACACATACACATAAGCTAAAAAGCATCAGACCTGTGAAAGTGACGTCACTCAGCATCCTGTCAGTTCGATCAACACAAACAAACAAACAAACAAACAAACGTCGTTTCCTCTGTAGGTTCTTTATGGTCGAGTTAAAAACTGTTGAACGTGTAAGGAGAGGTCACTCGAGGTCAGTGTGCTCCTGCTCGTGTTGCTGATCTGTCCTGATGCTCTTCAGGCCTCAGCAGGAGGCGGCGTTGCTTCATTTCTTCACAGACGTCACGTTACAGCTGCTGCTCTGCTCCGGCATCTTCTTCCAGCTCAGCTTCATCAGAGCCTCGTCAGGAAGCCTTTTATTTGCAGCGAGTTTTCGATCCTCAAACCAGAAAACTTCCACTTGGAAATGCGTGTTGTCTGTGAGGTGATTGGGTCACTTCATGTGAGAGAAACCGTCTGAGGTTTAACCGAGAGAGAGATGGAGGTCTGAAAGTCTCCTGCTCTCTCACTGCTCTCTGTGGTCTGAAGACAAACATCTTGAATGTTGGATGAAGTCGCTAAAGCGGCTTCACTTTCAGGCCTGTTTGTCGCTGAGGTTACTGAGAGGAAGTCGCCTCCATCAGGCCGCACCTGAAGCCACATCAGACCGCCTGGCTGTGTTTTAGTGCGTGAGAGCAGAAAGTCTGCGGCCAGGTCGCAGCTTCAGTTTGTTTTCAGCCTCTGTTAATGATGAACTTCGTCACTTCTTTCCTCTGAAGATGTTTCTGCTTTGTGTTTTTACTTTGGCTCTTTGGCAGTTTATCAGTCTGAAGATCTTCATCTGTGTCAGTTCCTGCATGAGTCTTGTGGTCAGAAGTGGGATAAACCAATAATCAGTCACAGATAGAGAGATGCCTCGTGTGGTTTTCGTGTTTATTATGACGCGACGGACGAGCTGAGAGAGACCAAGGACTGAAAGACAATCAGAGGAGTTTGAACATTTATTTTCTTTAAATCCAGTTTAAGACGTCACTTATTGACGTGACTAAAGTGTGAAGGTCCACTGACGGGAACAAAATCAGAATCTGAGACTAAAATGTTGAAAATGAATAAGTTTGATTGTTTAGTGAAAAGGTCCTGTTTTTAGAAAAAGTAATATTTAACAGGTTAGATTAGTTTGATTGATGATGAGACACAAACTTCATTTCTTAGTTGACACATAATCAGCAGCAAATTATTAAAATCTCCTGACATTATCCTCTAAATGTAATCTCAGATTATTTACAAGGGTCCAAAGAAATCTTGTCCTTGCTGCCGTTAATCCAGGTGTAAACACACACGCTCACACACACACACACACACACACACACACACACACACACACACACACAGAGAAACGTACCGACTCTTCCCACATTCAATAACTTTTATTTCATTATCAATGTGAAAATTTCAAATCTGTTCGCTGCACGATGGACTGATGTTACTCAAGAGGCAGATTATGAACTACATTTGCGTGTGTGTGCGTGTGTGTGTGTGTTCATGCCTTAACAAATCCAGTCACTACTTGAGGGATTCAGATCCTCTTCACTCGTCTCGTCTCGTTTTTTTTCACATTCCCGTCGGCCGGCTTCAGATTTACGATTTTACAGGTTGTTTTTTTTTTTCTCTTCAGTCTGAATGTTTTTTCTCCTGAAGCGCGACAGCTGATGTTCGTCTTCACCTCGCAGAGCTTCCAAACCTTTCTGTTTCTTTCTTCGTAGCATCGAGCAGCTGCCGTTCAGTGCCTTGCTCGACGGCACTTTGACGGACGTCTGCAGCTGCCCGTAAAATAAACAGGACTCATCTCTGGTTTCCACGGTGATCTCGTGTTGTCCGACTGCCACTACTGACCGACCGGCCGACTTTATCAGACGTGACAGAAGAAGCAGTTGTTCTCTGCTGGACTGTTGTGAGCCTCTTTGAGTAAAAGCTGGTTTGATTCGCCAGGCGTCGCTGCACCGTCGGCTTTTTGTAAACTTCACTGGTATTTTAAAAACATAGACTTCACTTTGTGAATTTTACTTTTTTTTGCAAATACAGATTTTGTAAAAGTTGTGTCGTCTGTTTTCTTTTTTTCTGGTTTCATCACTCAGACCTGAGGAGTTAATAAACCTTCTCACACGATGAAGAGACCCTTTAATCAGAAAAATGTTTCTACTTGGTGCCGAAAAGAAAAAGAAGCAGCTCTGATGTTCAGACGTTTCGTCAGTGATGCTTCGTTCTCTGCGTTTAACCCCCCCGTCCTTGTTAAAGCAGGTCAGATCTGTAATCACATTTCATAAGTGAGGGGACATTTAGCAACACGAGAGCTGCTGTTTGATTCTTCTCTCCTGAAGGAAATGGTGCACCAACATTTGATAACTTGATAACGAAATCATTCACTGATGTAAATGACTTAACAAACCAAGTTCCCACATTCTGCCTGATGCAGCGAGCGGTGGAAACCCTGAAGAGACTCAGTCAGCATCGAGTATTTTTAGCACTTCCGTCAAGACGCCCAGTCAGGAGACGAGCGGTAAATAAGCAAACTGAAACTCTGCAGGCTGGTGCTCCTAAACTGCAAACTGAAACTTTGAGACGAACTTTAACCTGTGCTGGTTTGACCTCTGCAGGTTTAGACTTTATAGGTTTTAAACTCTGCAGGTTTTAAGTGTGCAGGTTTAAGCTGCAGGTTTAAAAGCTGCAGGTTTAAGCTGCAGGTTTAAAAGCTGCAGGTTTAAAGTGTGCAGGTTTAAGCTGCAGGTTTAAGCTGCAGGTTTAAAAGCTGCAGGTTTTAAAAGTTGCAGGTTTAAGCTGCAGGTTTAAGCTGCAGGTTTAAAAGCTGCAGGTTTAAAAGCTGCAGGTTTTAAAGCTGCAGGTTTTAAAGCTGCAGGTTTAAAGCTGCAGGTTTAAGCTGCAGGTTTAAAAGCTGCAGGTTTAAAAGCTGCAGGTTTAAAGCTGCAGGTTTAAGTTGCAGATTTAAGCTGCAGGTTTAAGCTGCAGGTTTAAGCTGCAGGTTTAAAAGCTGCAGGTTTAAGCTGCAGGTTTAAAAGCTGCAGGTTTAA
>JAVQJZ010054345.1:0-10445 GCA_036025355.1 Leiopotherapon unicolor | reverse complement strand
ACACACACACACACACACACACACACACACACACACACAGCTTCTGCCCTTTATAGATCATTGAACATTTTTCTGTAAAAATATGACCAGTTTCATGTAGTTTCCATTTAAAAACTGATGTGAACAACCTCGTCTCTTCATTCAGTCGGAGGTTTTCTCTTCTGTCACTCTGAAGGACGAGCTCATCTGACTGACGTCGTATTTAAAGGCTTCAGATTTTTACACCTTTAGCTGGTGTCACTTTGTTTTATCGTACAGAATCAGTTTTAACATCTAAAGCATCTCGAATAGTTTGACAGAATAAATGAACAGGCGGAGAACATCTGATGTGTTTTATATATATTAGTTTGTCTGTGATTTGACTGGAGCAGCAGCTTTGGTTCATCATTTGAGAAGAAATAAATGCAGTGTGCAGAAGGAAAAATAGGCCGCAGTTTCTCCTGAGCTGCAGTTTGTTCCCACATCGAGCCCACAGGTCAAACACTGTTTTCTTCTTCCTGTCAGCTTTCATCTTCAGGGAGAAAATCTGCTCAGGTCCTCGAAAAACAGGCAGAAAACTGAGTGATGCTTCAGCAGTATGTCCACACACACACACACACACACACACACACACACTGCAGTTTATCCACTGTGGCATGAAAGCGTTTCGGGTCAGCCGATACGTGCGAACACACTCGAACACATGAAAGTGTGTTTGCTTACTCGGGCCACCTTTTGCCATGGAAATCCTGCACGTGTGTGTTGCAGGTGGGGTTAAACACACACTGAGTTTACACAGTGTGTGTGTGTGTGTGTGTGTAGAGGGGACGGTGGCTGCAGGCTGGAGTGGAAAGGCTGGTTTCTGCCCCTGTGATCAGTCAGGAGCCGCTCGGATACTCGACTGTGGGCAGTTTGATGAGCCGCTGATTCATTTATCAGTCATGTAGTTCATGTTTATGCTAACAGCTAACAGCATATTGCTTGTGTTGTCACATTAATTAATTTGTTTTTGCTCATTTTTCTTTTCAAACCAGCGGGAGACACTGAAACAAAAAAGGTATCATCCCTCACTGGCTTCCCACACACACACACACATCATCACACATAAACATCACTTACTGTGTTTGTTGAAACAAGTTTGAGGTTACTCAACCGGGAATTGAACCACAAAAAACATTAACCACACACAAAGAGATGAGGTGCAAAGTGTTGAAATGATTAAGTGTAGTTTAACGGTCTTATGGCCTGCAGGATGAATGGCAGAAAAATCAAGAAATCATATGGATGGAGCATTAAAAACTACATTTCCTTCTGTCTGATTAGGTTGGACACTGAAATCACTGATATAGATTTCCCAGTAATCACAGGTGTAATGTTGTTAGACCTGTTTTCTCTCTTCTGTTCTTCTGTTCTGCTTCGACAGCACGAGGGTTCGATAATCAGACAAAGTGCAGCAGATTTTATCTTCTTATTATAGAACAGATAAAACAAAATACATCATTTCGCATCACGGGAACCATTATTCATCTCTACCGAGCGTCTAAAAAGATCCGTTTTCATCATCTGTCATCTCACAAGTGGGCTCCTCACGGTCGCCCTGCGTTTTATTTCACCGCGCTTTCATTAATCGCTAGGTTCAGATCCTGTTTGTTTCCCAGCCGCTTATCTGTCTTCATCTTTGCTTTCACCTTCACTCGTTACAGCAGATTAAGTGGAGTTGGAGGTGCTGCAGGTTGTTGGACAGTTCTGCAGTGTCAGGTGAATCAGTGTGTGTGTGTGTGTGTGTGATGCCTGATGGCCGAAGGTGCAGTGTTTCACGTTCTTTACAGATTCGTTTTTCTTTTGAAGGTCAGCGTTTTGCTGCTCCTGACTGATTTCTTTTTTCTTTCCCATCTCTCCATTGTTCCTCGTTCCTGCCACGTTTGTAATTTGAGCGGAAACATTTTCCTGTTGGCCTTTCGGAAATCCTTAGCTCGCCTTTTCCCGGTCACGCTGCGTGGCTTTACACACTGATGCATGCATGTAGGCAGGTGTGTGTGTGTGTGTGTGTGTGTGTGATTATTCCCTCTGTCACACGGAGACATGACGTCTTTATGGAAGTTTAATGACTCTCGGCTGCTCTCACACTCTGCAGCTGACTGATGTCCTCACAAAATCGCCATCATTTATTAAACATAACCAGTTATGCTAACATGCTCATTAATTCTGCTAATTAATGCATTAATCAGTGAGTGTGTTTTAAGGCGCTATAATAATTTTCATGAACACATGGACGATATTAATACGAAGTCTTTCTCAAAGCATTAAAGGGCGATTCCGCCTCGTTCTCCATCAGTGAGGTTTAAAGGCTTCATGTTTGGGGGTTAGCTTACTTTTTTATAGTATTATAGTATTTATTATTTATGATTATTCGTTAGGCTCTTTTAGAAGAATCGCAGACACAATTTATGCTCCGGGGATGTTAAAATGTCTTGTTAGGTATTAGATGGTCGTGATGTTCTTTGTGGTTTGAATCCTCAGTCCCACAGTCAGGTCAAAATGTTCATGTATTTAATGAAATATCTTAATTATCATGTCATGTGTTGGCACATAATTAAAAAAAATATGGTTCTCCGTCATTGTATTTTACTTATTTAACAGTATCATCCAGTCAAATTTTCAAAATAACATGCTGTAGTTTAATGCTCAAACCTTGTTTTTTACATTTACTTTACGTGGACTGGTAGGAATCAAAAACAACCTGTGAACTTCTTCCATTTTAAAATGTGATTTTCTCTACAGTCAGCTTGTTGCACATGCATGGCTGTTGATTTATCTCAGTGTTGTTCTGTAATCTGTGGGAAAGAAAACGTCACCTCTCAGCTCTGCAATCAGCCGGCACTTTGCCTGCAGATAACAGATAATACCTGTATTTACCGGCTTTGTGTGCGAGGCGGGCGCAAACACAGCCTCTCCTCTTGTTTCTCGCACAGTCTCACCTTCAAACCTCTGCAGCTCCAATCAGCACGATTGTTAACGCTTCTCATCTCAAACGCCCGAACGCAAATCTGTGGAGAGACGAGAAGAAGAGATGATTTTTTTTAGAGGAGTAAAGGGACTGTAATGGCTTCTCAAAGGAAGTGCTGCCATCTGTAGATCTGCCCGAGCTTTGGGGAGCAGAGAGATAATTATAGATGAAAAGTAACATTCAGTAGAGACGGTCTAATGTTTTATTAATGGAGGAGCTCACAGATATATTTACCGTCCGGTCATTAGTCATTCCTCTTTTCTCCTCCTCCTCCTCATCCTTTGTGTCTCTGCAGACTTTGTTCTGATCTCATTTTTTCTTTTTTTTTCCTTGTTAACTTGGTTTAAAGTCACCGCCACCACCGCTGCCGCTGCTGCACTCGAGGGTAGAGCTGAACTGCCCCTGAACTCACCACGCCACCCCTGACACACACACACACACACACACACACACACGGTTCACTTGGTTTGGTCCGTTGATGTCTGGCTCGTATCGCTCGTTGCCCCCCTCCTCCATCATTCTCCCTCTTGTTGTCTCAATGTCATTTAGTCCTCTGTGTTTCCTCCCCGTCATCCTCTCCTCGCTCTCCCTTTGGCGTCGTGGCGCTCTGGTTCAAACCAGTTTAAATTAACACTGGATGGCTCTTTTTTTTCTCACTTTGGCAGCCGAGAGCGCGCAGATAAAAAACATGTGGAGAGTTAATACAGAGGAAAAAAAAAATTTTTTAAGAGGACTCGTGGGTCTTTTCCTCTCGTGTGATTTTATGTACATCGCTAATATCAACAGGACTCGCCGCGTCGGCAGTGTGGCTACAAATGGAAAGTTGGCTGCTTTCCATTTGAACAGATTCACTTTTTTTATTGATCTGTCATCAGATATAAAATAATCTCATTCCCCACAGCCAGATAAAACTTCAGATTATTATTTCTGGCCTTCCTGGTTCTTTCTCACCAAGGTTTTTTCATTTTTCTCCACCTCGTTTTGTCTTGGAGGTCAGCTTGCGCCTTCGCTTATTTTATTTTTTCTTTTATTCCTTCACTAGTTCTCTTTGTTGACCTTGAATTTGGCAGCAAGAATTTTAAATTGCCAATGTTCATTTTACCTTTACTGTTGCCTCTATTAACAGGCAGTGGAGCAATGTAAGAATTGATTTCACACTTTTACTCTTAACGTCAAAATCTAAACTGATGCTGGCTGCATTCACACTCTTTGTAAGCTGCCAAATATCTTCTGTATGGCTGCAGGTTTGTAATTTAACGTGACAGTTTTGTTTTTAAAAATCAGCAGCAGAAGCAGAGACGTCGTCCTTTTTTATTCCACATGTTGATCTTCTTTGTTGAAACCATGCGAGTATTTGTGAACTTCTCTGGTGAAAGAAAATGGAGGTCAGATTTGTTTTTTTGGTGCTGAAACCAGAAACCTGAAATCAGCATCAGTGTCAGAAACAACCCGACTTCAGAGAGGATTTATGAGAATATCAGAGTAATGAGAAGGAATGAGTTTGCAGGTTTTCACCTTTCAGCACAGAAACAGAAAAGTGCTGCTTTGATGGCTCACCAGCTCTTTCATGATGAACTTCTCCTCGCTGTCAAACTCTCCTCTTGTCTTTCTCCAAATTCATCTGGTGCCTCTTTAACTGGCCGGTGGAAACACTTTTGAAGGCTCGGCATCAGTCGGAGAAGCCGCCGCGCTCCGTCGTCTCATCCAAGTCGTGTCGCGGCCCATTTGAGGCCATGAATTTAAAGGGAAACACAGAAGTGGGAACAAAAGTGCAGATTTGTTCTCGTCTGTCACCCAAAACACATCTGTGGAAAAGACGTTTTTACCATCAATCCTGAGAGGAAAAAAGCTCGGCCGGTCTGAAAAAGCACTCAGCTCAGACTTTAATGCACTTGTCTTCTGGTTTATTGGGAGCAAGCTGAGCCAGAACAATTGTTAATGGACCAACTTTTTACCTGAAACTCCCTCTGCTCTGCGTTTGGAGCAAAAATACAGTAAAGTGGCAGAAACTGTGACTGCAGCTGTTTGGAGACGAATCTTCAATAAGCATCTTTGCAAAGAGTAAAAGTGTACTTGAGAGTGATTTCATGTGTGAAACTGTGTCTGTTCCTTACATCTAAAGTGCATCAGCATTTTATTAAAGTCTCACTTCACAAAGTCGCTGTATATTATGTGATTTAGCTTTACTGAAGAAGGTAGTTGATGATTATCACACATTTCCCAACAATCTGTCATTAAGTTTGGACCAATAAAAGTGAATCTCATCAGTTTTTTTTGTGTTTTGACTCCAATGAACTGAAGCTCAGATTCATTTAAAAGTTGCAAGCAGCATTTATCCACCACCAGGATCATTATACACAAAATTATTTAGCTTTAGTGATGGCGAGCAACATCAACTTTTGTTCATGACTTATTATCATAGTAATGACTAAAATAAAATAGTAAATCTGCCTTGGATGGACCTGTGATGGACAAATCTTAGCATGCTAAAGTCAGTCATGGTGAAGACGGTGCTAAACATCAGTGTGTTGTCAGTGTTGGCGTGTTAGCGCGTACATGTGTGACCTGAAGTCTGAAGAGACAAAGACGCCTCTTAAATCTCCTTAATATTACCGCCCAGCTGTCGCAGCTTAATGCTGAAGCCAGACGTTAAATCAGGCTGATATACCGTATTTTCCGGACTATAAGCCGCTATTTTTTTCCCACACTTTGAGCCATGCACCTTATTATAAAGTGCGGCTTTTCTGTGGATTTTTCTTTACCCGCCAGGGGGTATTTTTGCTGGAAGTGCAAAAAGTGGTAAGTCAAAGTGCAAAGAAGAAAGTGCTCATTTTTATTTAGCAAAAGCCCGTGCAAGCAGCAGGCAGGACGGAGAAATTATTTTCAAACCTTCACACTAAACTGTCATCATGGAAAGCACACAGAGACGTTCATATTAGGCCGCTTGTTGTTCATATTGGAACGATAATAAACGTGACTCCACAGTGTGCTCGCATGCAAGCGCCGAGAGGATCCGGTCGTTTTTCAAAATAAAAGATTTTTCCAAAATAAAAGAACCTTCAGACTCAGATAATAGATAAAATGGAAATGATTAATTATTTCTTGTGCGGCCCGGTACCGGACTGATCTATCCAATATATATCTCATTTCACAACCTAGATATCTGTGGCTTATAGCCCGGTGCGGCTTATATATGTACATTTACTTTTTTTTTTTTTAAACTTAGTGGGTGCGGCTTATATTGAGGTGCGCTCTATAGTCCGGAAAATACGGTAGTAACTGGATCAACTGTAAAACTGCAGCAGTTTCATTTCAGGTGAAAGATCTGTAAATGTAAAACTCTGCAGGCGCTAATCAGATAAACCGTCATTCATCAACAAATCAGGACAAATTACAGTACATCTTCAGAATAATTTCACACGCAGTGAAGATCTTCAGTTTGTAGTTTCCATCTGCAGGCTGACAGAGTGACAGACCTCACTTCCTCCGTCTCACATCTCCATCATTTCTCTTTTTTTTTTTTTTTGCACGACCTGACCCCATTTCTCACTTTCCGCTGTCTCCTTTCTCGCTCTTTGCCTCCATCTTTGTGCCGTCTCTCCGTCACTCTTCTCTCTGCTAATTATTCAGTCCCGCCGGGGGTTTCTTTCTTTCTGTCTCTCTCTCTAACCCATTTTCTCTTTCTCCTCGCTCAGCGGGACTCTTCCTCCCTTCGGCTGCTCTGTTTGCTTATCTCCCTCTTTACAAGAGCATCAAAAATAACACCCGGTGCCCTCCACGTGTGCTAAATATGACGTTTAAATTTAAGAGATGTCTTTTCGATTACATGCGTGTTTGCTGCATGCGATTTTTATCTGTGTTTGCATGCGTATTAGTGCATTTGTCACCCCGTATTAGCCGACCCATGCGTCTTCTGCCGCGTGCCCGCCAACTGCGTCCATGAGAGATTCAATTAAACGCTGTTTTAGGACACACAAACGTCCGTACGCACACACTGCGAAGCGCTCTGGTTCATGTTATCCCCCCACGCCCCCCCCTCCTTCCTCCCGAACACTCCCTCCATCACTTACTTTTCTCATTTAATAAAACACCACTTCACTACACCATTACCTTTAAAACAATCTCTTCCTCATTCATCTTTTTCTCCTCCATCCCTCCCTCGCCCTCTTATCTAATCGTACCTCCAGCCCATCTTCGCTCTCCTCTGTGGAAAATTTTGTTATACATCCCTGCATTCAGCAATTTATTCTTCCCATTTATCATTTCATTACTTGGCTTTTAAAGGACCTCCTCCTCCTCCTCCTCCTCCTCCTCCTCCACTCTCTTTCTTCTCTCTCTGCCGCCTCTTTTGTTCATAGGTCTTGTCTATTTTCTCACTGGATCCAAGTGTAGAAAAGATGATCACTTTGACTTGATGTTATTTTTTCAAATGGAAAAAGAAAGTAGTAACATCTGAAGCAAAGCCATCTTTTCGACCTTAAAGCGTGTGATTCTCCTCAACTTAAAGCCCCAGAAAAACGGCCTCCATTTGTCTCCCTCGCTCACATATCATTCATCATGTCTCCTGAATTGTAAATCCGTCTTTTGGAGCCCTTTATCCACGAGTAATTCTGAAATGGAAGCTGGTGTGTTTTCTCCAGTGACCCACACGGATCAGGCTGGAAACACCGACAACCTCCAGCCCGGGGAGGAGCCGACTTAGCGGTCCTTGATGATGCCTGGCAGCCCTGAGCTCTCACAAAGCTAAACCTTTGCAAATCCAGAAACACTTAAGGTGTGTTTTTTTTCTCTCAGAAGAGCCCTGGAAAGCGGCGGCAGCACCATTAGACGCTGGCAGCAGAGAGAAGGCAAAGAAAATGAGCGAGGTATTAGAGGGGATCGAGGTGAGCCCGGCGCCCGCTCTCCGCGAAAGGGCCAATCGTCATCAATTACTGGAGTAAGCAAGTGGGAGACGAAGGGAGCGTGAGAAACAGAGGACGGAGGGATTTCTGCTCCCCGCGCTCGGTGCAATCACTGTCACACGGAGAGCGAGGCGATAAAGGGAAGAAGTGTCAGAGCCTGATCGCTGCAGGGTGAAACTGCCATCATTAAACAGTCACCGAGTGGCAGAGGACGGGAGGGTTTCTGTGTCCAAGTCTCCCGAAAATGTCAAACATTCACCTTTTGTTCTGTCTCTTCCTCTGACTGCAAATGTTGTTTAGCAAAGAAGAACTTTTTTCTTCTTTATCTCTTTGGAAGATTTGCAGATTTTAAACGTGAAACAAAAATATCATGCGATAAAATCTGGTGCATTAATTAAATGTTAAACCATCCAACAGGATAGCTGAAATGATCTCCATCTCCATTAACTTTACTTATTCACACATTAATTCATCTGCAGCCCATTAAGGATGCATTAATTGGTCTTTTTGGCCACTTGGGGGCACTGCAACACACTGTTTTCCTATTTAAACATTCGCAGAGTAACGTGATCGTGGTAAATAAAAGTCGAATATTCTCTCTCCTTTTAGCTGTGAGAGAAACATTTCGCTCTTTTGCTGCTGGACGTTTCGCTTTCCTTACCAACGAGCTTCTCTCTGTGTTTGGGCGTCAAAAAGCAAACAGACATGTCACATACTCATCTAGGATGGAAAAGGCTAATTCACATCAATTTTCCTCTGATATTTGCTGTATTTCCTGCCTCAGGAATCACAATATTTAACGTGCAGTCTTTTAACTGGCTCATGTGAGACGCTGACAGGGAAAAATTCTACTATCTGATCTGCTTGATATGAATAATTTTCTCAGATTTTGCACAAAAATCCATCCTTTCTGCTTCTCGTGGGTTTAAAGTGAATCCCTAAGAAGACAGTTAATGTTATTTCTCGTGCAGCCAAAATATTCATGTCGCAGGCACGTGTGTGAAAAGTATCTACAAACTTTTATGAACTGATAAAACTTTGAGATAAAGCTTTTTTTTTTTCCTTGGTTCATGACGTTACTGGAGAGAAACTTCAGCCCGGGAGAATTTCTTTTCTCTCCCCATGAGCTCTGAAAAAATCTCATTTTTGGGAGTTTTTTTGACCAGTTTCACAAAGTGCCTCGCTGAGAAAGAATATTTTTAGATTTCTTTCTCCGTCTTTGATTCCTCCTCATCCTCTCGCCTTCACATTTATTATTCCCTCTTGTTCCTCTCTGAATTTTTAAGAATAGCTGCTCTTCTCCAGCTGTGAAGAGTTATGTAACCTCGTCCTCTCGTCTTTCTCCATCCTCATAATAATTCGCTTTACGCTTCCCTGCAGCCTCCTCTTCTCTCCTCTCACACACACACACACACACTCGTGTCTTTGTTGACTAAAAGCTCGTCTCTGAATCTTTCGGGAGCAGAAGCAGAAGCTTTTTCGCCTCCCAAAAGAAAATAAATAAATAAATAAATTGGCTGCAGAAAGAAAGATCAAACGCAGAAACACTGGCTGAGTCCTGCAGAGCTGGCAGGAAGAGCCGGGGAGGGAGGGGGGAGGATTTTGGGAACATGAAACAGCAGACGGGGAGGTGGAGGGGATCCCATTCATAGGCATGAAAAAGTGTGTGTGTGTGAGGAGTTTTAAGCCTGCAGGAAGGAGGCGATGGCAAAGTGATTAGGATTGCAGTTTAAATTTAGAAATTTGGAGACGGGGGAACCTGCCACCCAGAGGATTTCTCTGCCTCTGCTCGGCCTCCTCGTGTTGAAATCGGAGCAGAAAACTTCGAGAGGCGTGCGGAGGAGGAGCGCGGCCAGAATTTTTCTTTGTTTAATCGCAGCGGCTGATATGCAGATTGTTACTTACTTCCACAAATGTCTTTAGGGGAAGAGAGAGATGTGATTTAACGGGATGAGGGGGAGCTGTTGGAGGGAGAATTAGAAAATCCTTCAGAGGAATAAAAAAAAACGTGGAAAAATTCAAAGAGAAGGAGCACGATGCTGTAAACGTGCTCCGGGGGTGTGCGCGTGCATTTTGGGATCCTGATCATTCGTTGACCTAAATCTCATAAAGCAGCTCAGATTTTTACATTTTGGATGAGCTCGGCCTGGAAACTCACGTTTTGAACAGAGATTCTGCTTTACAGAGCCGAGCTGTGGAGTTTATTATGCAGGTGAAAAGAGTTCTGGCTACGTAAAAAGAAAAGTATAATCGTGCGTTTTTTTGTGTTAGTAAGGACTGAAGGTCAAGTATGTCTCTCTCTGTCGCACTCTGATGAGCATGATGATCTTTAAAGCCTCGCTTTAAGAGAGCATTTGTTGGCAAACTGTTGAATTGATTATTATGAAATATAATGTACATTTTCAAACAAGAGTTTGTATAAATGAAGTATGAATGTAGTGTACTCATGTTTGTAGTGTATTCATGTCATTTTTACCTCTTTATATTTGACATCTTATCTAGTTTTTGTGCTTTTTCTCAGATCTCTGTCTATCTTGAGCTGCTTAAACAAGTGAATT
>JAVQJZ010054270.1:0-10065 GCA_036025355.1 Leiopotherapon unicolor | reverse complement strand
ACTTTTAATTTTACCAAACATCATCATCAAATAGGCATTACTCATTGTCATTGTGTAAGTAAAAAGTAAAGTTAGCCTGAATGCAACATTATAGGACTTGATTTACTTACACTTAGCAGATTATAAATATATTAGCGGCTGCATATTCAGAGAGCTTAAACACGGAGCGCAGTTTCTTATTTTAATATATTAATATGATTTGCCTTCAATAGTAAATACAGTCTATTAAATATTAGTGACATCATATCTGTGGTATCTATTTTGGCTCTCTACATCTGCTTATTGGATCTGAAATTACACAATGCAGCAGGTTGTAGAGCCAAAATACACTAAAAACCATCCGAACAGAGTTGTATGATAGTTGCCAGTAAGTTTGTCACCAAAAGTGACCACTTTCACATGCTAATAGTCTTTTCATGGTTCATGGTTAACATGAAATATTGGTTTGAGCTGCTTTAAAGCCCCGTAAACTTGGAATGGTTCTCAAGAAAGTACCTATAACATTAAAACCTGTAGTAAATAAACATATTTGTGTAGGGATTACTGAGAGTTTGACATGAAAAGACTTAACTAATCTCCTTCATTTCAGGACGTTGCAGGTGTGGTTTAAAGACTGACTCAAAACCAGCATGAAGAGCACAATGAAAAACGAAATATACAACAGGGATCTCTAAAATAAAATAACCAAACTTTTATCTAACTTTGTTTTCATTTTGAATACCGTCTCTAAAAATACAAAAAAAAAAAATTGAAAATAAGTTTTAAAAGCTTTTGAATAATGTAATCATATTCAATATTTAGTTACAAATGTTCCCTTCTTTACTTTTCAAGGTTTTCAGGGCTGTGCTCAGTCCACTAAAACTATTTGTTTAATTTTGTGTGTTTTGTTGCTGACTGACATTTATTTTTCCAGGTAGTGAGACACACAGTTTAAGAGTCACATCATCAGTAAACACTCTGACAGTAGGAGCATCACTTTCCTTTTGAGTCAATCAGTCAGTCAGTCAAACTGTTCAATAAATGTAACATTTAATAATTAATCAATGACTGAAACTAAAGTGATACAAACATCTGTAGATACATTTGTCTCTCCTCAGCTGATGGGTGTGGTGGCAGGTGATCTTTAACCTCTGCAGTTGTTCTCTGTAGATCTAGATTATCTCTCAGGTGACACAATCATTTCAGTTTACAGGAGTCATCAAGAGGTGTGACACACAGTAGATGAGAACTGAACTCTACCCAAGCGACAAATTATATTATACATGAACATACACAGCATTTTAGACATTACATATCACAGTTTATGTACACCTGTCAACAGTGTGGTTTCTATTCCAATGCTTTCAGTGGTTTTGTTTTCTAATATATACAGTACAAGTGAACTGAAGACTAAAATAGTCCATATAAAATATAGCATGTTTCATCTGTAACTTATACTTAGAGCTAAAATAATCATTAAAATGATTGTTGTTTTGAAAACAAACAGAGCATTTTCTTGATGACTTGTTCATTCAGACACAAGATGAATGCCAGCGTATCAACTAAAACTTCACTCTGTTTTAACACATTGATAGGAAACATTTTACCACTTCTTTATGTACAGTTGACTTTTTCTGACTGAATCTTCCTTTGACAAAAACTTAGGTGGTATCCCATTCACATGCATATGATATACACCTAGCACATACAGCATAAAATAATATGAACATCATATACATCCAACTTAACATAAAACATATAACTGAAAAAGCATCTGCGGTGTGACATCAGTTCATTTAACTGATGAATGATTCATTCATGTATTAGTTTCCAACCTTGGGTGTAGTTTTACGAATATTTGCTCCAATAATTCTTTTTTTTTTATAACATCAGTCCCACAGTGTCTCCTCTGTAATATAATCACAGCCTTTTTTGTCCCAGATCAGCCTCATCACAGTCATTATTAAAGTTTCCCGCAGGCCTCTGGCTCCCTCCCCTCGCCTGCAGCGCCTCTAGCGGCGGGTCGCGGTACTGCCTCGGCTCGCTGGCTCCTCCTCCTGCAGCGTGCGCAGGGCTGGACCTGCTGCTGGGCCATGTAGACTACAGCTCCCCCTCCACTTCCACCACACCTTCTCTATCTCTCCTCACATTTACGCGATCTTTTTTTTCTTTTGGGGTTGTTTCTCGCTCACCGTCCTTCTCATCTCGAAGCAGCCGCAGGTTCAGCTCAGGAGCCGGTGAGTGTTTGTCCTTGTGTGTTTTTTCCCTCAGAGTGTGTGACTTAGTTCAGCCTGAGATTAACGGTGCTCCACGCTTTGATTTTGCAGCAGGCCGGATCTCTGCTGCACTAATAATAGTCTGCAGAGTTACAGCTGTCATACTCTGACATCCGCCGTGATTTTATATGCTGATGATGATGTGCTGCTGTGAGGAGTCTGTGTCTGTAAAGAAAAACAGAGATCCAGGCCTGCTGTCACCTCTGAACAGGTGCTGCAATTCCCCAAAGCAGCCAGCCATATGTGAGGGGCATTATTCAGAGTATTGTTGGTCAGGTCCTATAGATGAGATCACCACCAGGAATGCATGGATCAGCTGTTTCTCTGCCCATTGAGGGGGAAATAAATGGAGATCTCCTTTTGCTCAGCCAGCCTTTTTTTTTTTTTTTAAAGCAGTTTGACACATCACGCAGGGGCACTCCTGCAGGCATGAGGGGCCTCAGGTTGGAAGAGAGAGAGAAAGAGACAGAGAGAGGGAGGGAGGGGGTGGCTGGTCCTGTAAACAGTGTCCTTGCCTGCAGAGTTGTTTCTAGTAAAAGCAGTCTGTTTTGCTCAACAACACATCAGTTATCTTCTTCTCCAACTCGTTTATAAAGCTCGACCCTTTCTTTTTTTTTTAGTTTGTTTTCACCACCTCGCTGCTGTAGCTCCATCCCAACTTCCCCTTTCCTCCTTTCAAAGTCTGCTCTGTTTGCTGAGCTGAGCTCATTAGGATTCCTCTCCAGTGGAGCAGAGAGGTATAAAAGACGGAAGGGGGATCGCCAAGTAACAGCTTCAAATCTAGATGACGGCTTCTTGGCGTATTTGGTTCTGTCTGCCTAACTCTCTGTTTCTTCACAAGTAACTCTCATTACGTCCTCCCTGGAGACTTGACCAGATTGAGAGTTGTGAAAGCTCTCTGACCCACATAAAGAAGTGCATTCAGGGGGGAGAGAAAGACCCCCGCCGAGTGCATTAGGGCCTGCTTTCCCCATGGACGAGAAAGCTCCGGCAACTGTGCAAATGATTTATCTTTATCAGTGCCAAAACAGAAAAAGCAAATGACCTTTCTCTCTCTCTCTCTTTTTTTTTGTCTCATTCTTCCTCTCAGCCCGCCTGTACAGACCAGGTATTATATTTCTGAGTCCTTTTGCTATTCATCGCATGCTGTGTTTAAGGAAGTGTCCTGTCTCACATTTCTCAGTAATCCCTTCTCTTCTGTCCATACTTTCTGTGTGTCTTATTATATACATGTGTCCTTTGGGGGATCTCTGACAAAGGTTTCCGTAGCAACACATGCGCATTGATTTTACATGTCACAGTCACGCCACTGAGTTTGGTATCACAGCTATTTCAAGTTAGACACAAGATTTAACTTTTGCAGAACTTTAGAAACTTTGTCTTTCATGCTTTATGTCCTCGCTGCTCTGCGCGTTATATTTTTGAATTTCACAACATGACAGGGTCAAAGATTGGCTGTGACTAATTAGTTGAATTTAGTCCAACCAGTAGAAGGAAATCAGACTTTATCTCCAGTACCAGCACTGTTTTTCCACACACACACACACACACACACACACTCACACTCACACACCTGATTGCTATGCTGTAACTCTCAGACAAGGCCGTGTGTCTGCTGCTAGCTTTCTGCTATTTATAGGCGGCTCTGTGCATGCTCACCCTGCTCCATATTTTTATCTTGTGCCAGTATGTATCCAGTTGGAGGGATATCTGCAAGTATATACACCAACAGGCTGCGGGCTGAAGGCATGGGGTCCAAGGAGCAGGCCGTACTCTTCTCCAACCAGGACTACGAGGCACTGAAGCAGGAATGTTTGGAGTCGGGCTGCCTGTTTGAAGACCCTTGCTTCCCTGCTGAGCCTCAGTCCCTCGGCTTCAAGGAGCTCGCCCCTTATTCCTCCAAAACCAGGGATGTGGAGTGGATGAGACCCACGGTGAGGAAACAATGTATTATGAGCACATTGTCAACAGCTTGAACTGATTTATTTGATAAATCTGACAAAAGATGACAATTACAGATGAAAAGATGTTGTTAAGACACAGACTGAGGCTGGGCTTTAAGTTGAAATACCTTCATTGGATTGCCTCTCGTGTAATATTTTGCACCAGGCGTGTGGTTGCGACTCTTTGCTGAGGACGACCGGAACTCAGCAGTGAAAACAAACACATCACATAAACAGACAGATCTTGTTTCACGTCTGCAAACCCAGGCAGAATAGGACAAGTAGGGGCCGGTGACTCGTCAGACCACGGCAGCTGTTGGCATGGCATTTTCTGACCACTCCCTCACCATGACAGTTGTTTACAGTGCCTGATTAAAGCACAGGATGTTGACGCATAGATGTGAGAATAGTGGCAGCTCGAAAGTCACCTTAAAGTTGACCGCGAGATGTGTTAACTGAATTCTGAGAATGTGACTGTCTTCACCCAGACATTTTTATTTCTCCACAGGAGCTGATGGATGACCCACAGTTCATTGTGGATGGTGCCACCAGAACGGACATCTGTCAGGGGGCGCTGGGTGAGTCGTTACTGTTTGTGTGGAATCTGCGCTGGGGAAAAAAAACAGAACCACTGAGAACACAGTTTTAGATAAAAGTCGCTAAACACCTCGCCGTCTCTTGCAGGTGACTGCTGGCTCTTAGCTGCCATTGGCTCGCTCACCCTGAACGAGAAGCTTCTTCATCGGGTTGTTCCACACGGCCAGTCCTTCCAAGATGACTACGCTGGAATCTTCCACTTTCAGGTACTGTAAGATCATTGTCTCCTCTCTGGCCTCCTATCACACGTAAGGACAATCTGGATGGAGCGAATTCTTGATTATTGCTATGTGTTGCAGTTCTGGCAGTTCGGTGATTGGGTGGACGTCGTGATTGATGACAGACTGCCTGTCAAAGACGGGGAGCTGATGTTCGTGCATTCTGCGGAGGGCAATGAATTCTGGAGTGCACTTCTGGAGAAGGCGTACGCCAAGTGCGTTTTAAAGGGCCTACATAGCTGCTAAATTATTTAGCCTGACTGTATTTAGCAGGAAGTTGTAAATGACAAATGCTGCTGTTGATTGCAATCAAACTGATGTGTGGCTATGTTTTTTTAATGTGGTATCAGGCTGAATGGCTCCTATGAGGCTCTATCTGGTGGAAGCACCACTGAAGGGTTCGAGGACTTCACAGGTGGCGTGTCTGAGATGTACGAGCTCCGCAAAGCTCCCAGAGATCTGCACAGGATAATTGCAAAGGCTCTGGACAGAGGCTCTCTGCTGGGCTGCTCCATCGACGTACGTGCTTAACACGCTGGCACACCACCAAGACGGATCAATGTCGCACCGTCTTGAGAAAGCCAATAACTTTAAAAGTACTTCTATTTATTTCTGCACTACACAATTCATACTGTGTTGCGGTAATCGTTTTTTCACATCGATGCAGATCACCAGTGCCTTCGACATGGAGGCTGTTACATTCAAGAAGCTTGTGAAGGGCCACGCCTACTCAGTCACTGGATTGAAGGAGGTCTGTCTGTAAATGAGTCTGTTGTCTTTGAGTGGTTATCATTATGAATAATATCTCTAGTTCTAAGCTGGTCATCTCTTTCTGTGTGTTTTATAGGTTGAATTCTGCGGCAGCATGGAACGCCTAATCCGAATTCGTAACCCTTGGGGTCAGGTGGAGTGGACTGGTGCCTGGAGTGACAAGTGAGTGTCCCAAAGTATGATAAATGTGGACTGATAAGAGTCCAATCTACAGGTCTTTTTGGTTAAAGTGTTCTAGTGTGAGTGTTATGTCTGACACTGCATGCTTATCCTGTTTGTCATGTGCAGTTCCCCTGAATGGGATGAGGTTGACCCGTCTGAACGAGAAGACCTGCATCTAAAGATGGAAGACGGAGAGTTTTGGTAAGATGTCCTTGCTGCAGTTGAACTGTGTGGCAATTTTATATACCAGAGGCATTTTAGAAAGCAAATGTCTCGTCCAAATGTAAAAAACATCAGAGAATAGGCACTTGTGCAAGTACAGGTTTTTTATTTGCCCATAAAACAACATGTAAAAACAAGTTTACTTTTTAGGGGGTGGGGGGTTACACAGTAACACTTAACCCTAGACATAGTCAGAGCCAGGCTCGGTCTTTGCCCTTGTCCAGACTTTGTTTTGAGCTTAGCTAACTGGCAGCTGCCTGTAAGCATACAGACATAAGACTGGTGTGGATCTTCTCATCTAAGTCTCAGAAGCAAGATAAAAATCCACATTTTCATTCCAGTTTCTGACCCAGAACTGTATGTTAATCTTGCAGGATGTCCTTCAATGAGTTCAAAAGGCAGTTTTCTCGGATAGAGATCTGTAACTTGACTCCTGACGCTCTGAGTGAGGATGCTCTCAGCCACTGGAACACCATTAAGTTTTATGGCACATGGAGGAGAGGCAGCACTGCTGGAGGCTGCAGGAACCACCCCAGTGAGTCCCAACAGTCTGCTCACAGGAGAAATACCTCCCTATAAAAGTGTACACACTGACATGGATAAAATTACAGATGCAATAATTAAGCTGGTAAAATTTCTCTTTTAAAGCCAGTGATTTGACTGTGGACAGGCTAACACAAATGCACCATCTGTGTAGACACATTCTGGATCAACCCTCAGTATAAGATCACGCTGCTGGAGGAGGATGACGACCCAGAGGACGATGAGGTGGCGTGCAGCTTTTTAGTGGCTCTCATGCAGAAGGACCGCCGCAGATATCGACGCCAGGGTCAGGACATGCACACCATCGGCTTTGCTGTCTATGAGGTGAGAGCAGAGACTGGAGGCCCCTCTAAGGGTTTATTAACTTGTTTGCATTATTTATTTATTTATTTATCTTTGTCTGAGCTGATTTTTCCTCTCATCTTCTTTCATGCAGATTCCAGATGAGGTAGGCAGTGCATCGATTACTACAACTTTTTATTTAATCACAATAAATGATGAATATTTTACAGTACTGCTTACCATGTTAGACTTGGTTTCTTTTCACTCACTGTATGAAATCAGCTAACAGAAGCTTGACACTCCATTACAACAGCAACAGTAAAACAGATTTGATATCCATTGTGATGGATTACCTATTTCAGGCCAGTCTAAGTTGATTTCCATCCCAAATGAAAGTTGGTTTTGATTGTAATGCATTCAGAATGAAATAATTTTATACTTTGTAAAATGATTTCAAGTTATGTAAGGTATATGACATTTCATTTCAGCAGGCTTAGAATCATGCAAATGCCTCTCAACCTTTGTATTGCTTCCTACTACCCTCAGTACAGAGGCTGCCAGAACGTCCATTTGAAGAAGGATTTCTTTTTGTCCCATTCATCGTGTGCCCGCTCGGAGACTTTCATCAACCTGCGAGAGGTGAGCACACGGCTTCGCTTGCCCCCCGGGGAATACCTCATCGTCCCCTCCACCTTCGAGCCCAGCAAAGAGGCCGACTTTGTCCTCAGGGTCTTCACCGAGAAGCAGTCAGAAACAGAGTACGTGTCTTTTGCACACAATTATAATGTCAGTTTTATAATGTCATTTTAAACTAATGTGTTTTTATTCATTGCAGAGAACTGGACGATGAAATCTCTGCTGATTTTGGAGATGAGGTACACACTGTACACTGTGTGGAAAAATAAAATGTTACATGATATCAAATTAAATAACAAGGATAATAATTGTAAACCAGTCATTTGTGTTTTTGGTCTTCTGCAGGAGGAAGTGACTGAAGATGACATTGATGACTCTTTTAAGTCCATGTTTGCTCAGCTAGCAGGAGAGGTAAGTTCTGAAAAACAGATCTACCTTACTGTTTTGAGTTTCTGTTTGCATTTACATTACTTATATTATTTTATGTAATATTTGTAGTGGCACAGCTATATTGTACATATTTTATATGATACTCATTTTTATAATCTATTTCTGTTTTATTTGTGTTCCTTGCCTGTTGCAGTAAATGTTTCTTATTCTCTCACTGTGTTTATTGTTATGCACTAAAACACCAAGGCAAATCCTGTGAAGGTTTAAAGCTACTGACAATGTGATTAACCTGATTCAGAATCTAATTGCTGCATTTTAAACAATATCTAAAGCTTCAAGGATCTAGAATTGTATCACCATGGTTAAGGTGTTTGGAATGAAGAAAATGAAGAAAAATGTCATCTTTCTTTCAACTAAAGACTTTTCATTTTTCTTTTCTTGTCCTCTGTGCTTTTCCAGGACATGGAGATTTCAATCCAAGAGCTCAAGACCATCCTGAACAGAGTTGTGACACGCCGTGAGTTCTATTTATTTTTAGTTAACAAATCATAGCTCCTGGAAAGTTTACATATTAGTAATACATCTCCCATTACTGTATTAGATTCCACTGTAGAGTCTATGTCATCCATTTACTGGACTGCCTCTTTTATTAAGCCCCTGTCAGACTGTGTCAGATGAGTGTTTTCTGTTATATTCAGACAAAGATCTGAAGACCGACGGCTTCAGTACTGAATCATGTAGGACCATGGTCAACTTGATGGACGTATCCTCTTTGAGTTATCAGGCATGAATTGAACACACACAATTAGATAACACTGATTTAGTTAAAAACAAAAGAGTCTTCTGCATTTAGCCAGTGCCTGTGTGGAGTGTCACTCCTTGACACTTAGTTTACCAGAAAGATGGCAGTGCCCGTTTAGGCCTGGTGGAGTTCCAGATCCTCTGGAACAAGATCCGAAAGTGGCTGGTAAGAATGAGTAAAACAATAACAATGTCAAAGACACACTATGCATGCTTAGATTCTCTGTATTTCTGTTGACATTTCTGTGTCTGTCTCCCAGGTCATCTTTAGACAGTTTGACCTCGACAAGTCAGGGGCCATGAGCTCATATGAGATGCGTCTCGCTGTGGAGGCGGCAGGTATAACACTCTTTACGATCAGCTCCACAATTATTTATCGAACACAAACTCACGAATGAGAAGTGTGAGCCTTTCTTTTATTTCTTTTATTTTTGTCTTCCTGTGCAGGTTTTAAACTGAATAACAGACTGCACCAGATTCTGGTAGCCCGGTACGCAGAGAATGAGATGATTGACTTTGACAACTTCATCTGCTGCTTGGTCAAACTTGAAGCCATGTTCAGTGAGTATTATAGCAATAAATGTTTTATTTTTCTCAATCCCTGCAGACCACTCAGTAATAATAAAGTCAGAATCACAACACCATTGACAAATTGTGTTACGTTTTTTTAACAGGGTATTTCCAGGAGTTTGACAAGGAGAGGTCCGGAGAGGCTGAGATGAACATCACAGAGGTGAGTCCTGTTAAAAAAAATCTTAGAAGTACATTTTGTTGATTGTTTCTATGCATCTAACTTTATTCTTTTAACTGGTAGTGGCTTTACCTGACAATGTGTGGTTAAAAAGGACCATCCTCACCAGAGAAGAGTACAGAGAAAAGGTTTAGTGCCACGTAACCTGGAGCCCTGAAGACCCCTCAGCCTTAGTGACCTGTTGATCCTGTAACACATCCCACGTCAACATACCTTAAGTAACGAGAAGAGCTGTATAATTAAAAACCAAAGTCCAATCAAGTCGAGTGTCTCCCAGCTGACTCTTACAAACTATGCAAACCTACAGTATGAAGCAGTCACTGTGCCACACATAGACCTGTCATCTCTGTAAAAACAGCATGAGTCTGTGCATGATCAAAGTCACTAGCTGTAATGTGCATTGGATTTTATATTGGTGCATTTGAATTCTGCTGTCTGCGTGAATGTCACATGATTAACTAACAATTCCACTGTTCTTATTTAGAAATCTCATA
>JAVQJZ010054183.1:0-15483 GCA_036025355.1 Leiopotherapon unicolor | reverse complement strand
TATGTATGTATGTATGTATGTATGTATACACACATACATACACACACACACATATATGTATGTATGTACATATGTGTGTGTGTATGTGTATACAGTATGAATTGAGTAGTTACTATTGTATGTACATTACTTTTTGTGAACAATCCTGCAATGCAATGCATCACATTATCACATAATTGTCACATCATGTGATTCAATAACTCACTAACACCAAATCTGATTGGCTTACAATAAAAATAGTCATTTATGTAAGAAGCAGCTTCAATGGAAGAAACATCACAATCTATAAAAATGACTGTGGGAAGAGTAGAGGACAAATGGCAGAGGGTGGAGGTCCAGGGCAGGTGAGAATAAAGTCAGGGAAGATCTCCAGAGTTTTTAGAGAAAATAGAGGGGATAAGAAGTGGTTGAAATTGCATATATATTTACAATATAAAAAGCATTTCATCATGATTGATGGTGTTATAGTTTAGCTGGACACATTCATCTAATTCCACAGTGTCCTGAAATGTTCCTTTAGCAGTTTTTCTTGTACACAAGTCAAAATTCCTTACAAAATCATTTCCTTATTATTTTACATATACATATACACATAAATATATATCGTACATATTTCTCATGCATAACATTAGTCTACTTTACCTTAAGGAGTGGCTCCAATTTGACTGACACATGTAGAGATACAGACAAATAAATAACTGAGAGCTGCACCAGTAGATGGCAACAGAGACAATAAATGTAAATCTGAAGGTTTGTTTTCGCAGACCAAGACCTTTGACACATTTTGCTGAGTGCTTTTGCTGACATGACACCTCCCGAGAGGAAATACTTGTGGTCTTTGTTTCAATTATTATCAACAGAAAAGAAACCAAACAAAACACAAAAACAATTGAGATTCAAGCTTGATTCAACAACCACAAAAAATGTCCTCTAAACGATTAATTTAGAGGAGAAGTCATGTTCAGAGGTCTTTATTGCAATATTCTCTGCTTTATTTTTTCTTGATGTACCATTAGTGACTCTGACATACAACAAAAAGAATGCTGGGTGCTGTATTGAAAGTGGTACCACGTTTGGTTGAGCAAAAATGTGTCAGAAATCCAGAACTATTCCAATGTTTTAGAGGCTTTGAGCGTGCACCAGCTCACTGAGTGATCAGTATCTCAGCTGTGGACTCAGGCTGACAGACTGATGACTGGAGGAGCAGCTGTTGGTGTGCACGAAGAAGAGCAGAGGAGAAAGAAGAAAGAAAAGAAAGAAAGGAGATGAAAGGAAGAGTTGCTGATGTTCCAGAGATGATTTTCATGTCTGTGGTCCTCCTGCAGGTGGAGTCAGACACACTCGGCTGAGAGGACTTACAGAACAGAAAGGATTCTGACAGAGGTTCTTGTGGAGTCCAGGATCAAGAGAAAGTCCATGTTTACTGTGTTGTCTTCAGATTTGTTGTCTGTGTAAACAAACTCACCAGAGACAGCTGATCAGCTGCTTCAGGGTGGATGGAGATTCAGAGTCTGGCCCGGTTCCTTTACAGGGTTTCTCTACTATTAATACTCTGACTCCGATGTAGTGTTCATTTGGCTTGTGTTCTAGGCTCCTGAGTGAATATTGATGAAAATGAATATTGACTCACAAACCTCATAAAATGTTCGGCACTGTGCCAGTTAGGCACTGACCTAACTGGCACCCCAAGTAACAGCCTGTCTGTGTCAGGAGCAGTTATATCACCTTCCACTGAGGAGTGGCTCACCCTTTTGTGTAAACTGACCCAAAACCTGAATGAATCAAGACTCCAGATTGATTTGTGTCTGTCTCTATTACTGATTTAAGTCATTTCATTGAATATATTTAGTTGAAATGTTCCCCTAAAGAAAATCCAGCTAATTAATGAACACTGTTGATGTAAGGTCTGCACACATGAAGCGTTGGGGAAACAGTAACCTACAGCATAAAGAGCATACACAGAGCTTTTTTCTTCATTAACGATGGGACTCAATAACAACCTAATACAAAAAACAGAAACATGACCTGAACACATTTTACTGATTCTGTTTTCAGAAATCACAATCATATTTCCACTGCAGGTTCATGAAATATACAAATTATGACGATTTTATGGTCTCATGATGAAAACTAAACCTTCCATTTTTTTATTTAAAACGAAAAAATGAAGTGAAAATGTAGTTATCCTTTTTTTCGGTTTTGGTTTATGAAAAAAGCAAACTGTTTGAATTTAGACCAACCAAAAGAGCAGCACCACTGTAAAGAGTGAAGTGAAATCAGTGTGCCAACAGGACGTTTTCCTGAAGAGGGAACTGTGCTCATGCACACTGCTTTTATTTGTGCTGTTTTCAAAAAGAAATGCTCTCACATCTCCTCCTCGGTACGTCACTGGTCTTCATCACCTCGGAGCGGAGCAGCTCGGCGGCAGCCCGCCATTGGCGGATCGGCTGCTGACGTCACAGGAGGAGTCTGCCGAATGGGAAAAAGTTGGAGAGAGAACAGACTGCTGGAGACTGATCCCACACGAGACACAGGCCCATGTCCTCCCGACTGTCAGCTCCTGCTGGATTTATCTGCGAGCGAGCATCAATGAGCAGCGCGGGAGCACACAGCAGGTGAGAGGTTACCTGTGTGAGGACAGCAGCCTCAGTCACTGCCTGTGAGAGAGAAGGAGCACACAGCAGCTGCTGGTTAGTGTTGGGATGGACAGAAGATCAGGCTGCACATATAGCTTTAGATTTAAGCTCCTACTTCTGTGTGTTTTCCTTTCAATCCATTTCACTGGCTTAAAGGACATTTTACTGTAGTTCGGACGTGTTGTTACTGGAGGGCTTTGGCAGAGTAACTTCTAGTGTATTTGTAGGTCTATATAAACGTTTAAAGTAAGCACATGTAAAGCAGTACCATTTTAACTTGAATATACTGTGTACGGCTTACCAAACTAAATTATTACAGTTTTTCTTGATATTACAGTGAATTTATGCAAAATACAAAAGGTGTTTATTGTGCTGAACAAAGCTGCATTCATCTCATAGCATCCTTTCACTTTTTTTAACAAAATAGAAATGTTCAGATCATACATAGTCAGGAGAAACACTGAGCCATTATCTCAGTATCTAAAAACACAACAGACTGTAAGCAGCAGACTGTTTCTACATGGCAGTACTTTACCTTTACGCTATTATTCCTGTACTTTTGATATACTGCATTAAAATGCAGCTCTCGGTGTTGTATGTGGCGTGCACTTTAAAGAGCCATAGCTTACATTTCACTGTAATGAATGCTGTGTGCTGTTTGTGTAATGTTTGCTGAGCTGTTGTGTGAACATGGCCGGTGAATTGGTTCTACTCTGGGTCATGATGCTCCGCTGGGAGGTCTTCATCCGTCTCAGCAATGAAAGTGTTTGTCTCAGACAGCTGTTATTTGGCCTAACACTTTAAGTCTAATCATGCCTTAGGAGAAGTTTCATTTTCTTAAAAACATCGGACTATAATCAGAGAAAGACGTGGGAGTCCTTTTTGCAGCTGGTGCAGTTTTTTAGAAACACTTTTTGTTGTCTTTGTTTAAATTCTCTGTTTAGGTCCTGATAGTATTCAATAAATGAAATGTTCTGATAAAAAAGAAAAAAAGACTGTCTGTGTCTGTCATAGGACTGTAATAAGCTTCACAATAATTTTATTTAAAGTGAATCTAACGACTGGAGGAGCTGCCCATCGTCTACCTGCATACCTGTCTATTGGTGCTCACTCTGCCCTGCACTCATTGTGTATGAACAAAGTCTTCCACAATAGACGGATACAGAGAGCAAACCAGTGGCACATGAATAGTAGAGAAAGAAAAGAAAGACAGGAGAAGAAAAGGCTGAAACCAAACAGAGTTTTCCTAAAGAAAGAGGTCAAAGCAGAGTCGACATCAGTGTGGCTTCACTGATCTTAAACACTGAGGAAGCTGAAGGGCAGCAGAAGTGACACACTAACAGCAGCTTGTAGTTCAGGTCCTTTCTGATAATGTTAGGTCTTTTCAAACATTTAAACGAGTTAGTTGGACACAGTTAATGAGGATGACGATGGGCTGCAGCCCTCTCTCCAGGTCTCTCAGGTGGACTCATCCTCCAGCAGCAGGCAGACACTTTATGACTTCAGAGCCTTCCTGCTGGGATGTGCAGCCACATGTAGGTAGTGGGTGGTGAATGGGTTGAAAAAGGGCCCTGGGATTGTTGTTTTACCTCTTTAGAGGTTTAACGGTACACAAAGTCGTCCTGAACCGTCCTGAACAGGATGTCTGGTTCGATGTGTGACTCCCTCGATTCAGTACACCCTGTGACAAAGTAGTCTGTTCATGTCTACCACTTGCATGCACGGAACAGATACTGAGTTTCAAGTTTTCCTCTGAAAGTTTTGGCAGTTCTATCTACCAGCTGTAGTATATTACTCAGCTTAGCCCAGTTAGTCAAGCTCATGGAGCATTGCTGCCTCCGAATGGCAAACACAAATGAGGGAGCACAGCTGCCACGACATTTAGATATATGGGAGCATTACGGTTTCCCAGTTAGTTACTGCAAAAATTGGTCATAATTAATGTCCAACTGTGGAGCTGGTAGCCTGCCAGCTGCAGGGCAGAGTCTGCACAGCCACGTCTATGCTAAGTAGGCTTAAAGTGGAAGATGAAGAGAAGTCTCCACCAGTAGCTGAAGGTTGCATGCTGGAAAGAAATATTCCTGATGATGATATGCATTATGATATCATCTCTCATCTGAAACAAGGTTTTATAATGCATAGAAGAAACAGCAGTCTGATTCATTTCTGCTGTGTCAAAGCTCCTTTCAGCCATCTGTGGTCACAATGTGTAATGGTAATGGTATATAGGAACTTTACTATTGGTGATGTTGAAAGTTGGATGCTGTTCATGTCAAACTTCATGTCAACACTGTTCAACTGAAGTCGGGTTTGTACATGGAAACACTTCAAACATGTAGTTTACAAATGTGTTGATTAGTAGAAGGGAGATAAAGCAGACTGGAAGCTGAGTCCTTCTCCCTGCAGTGTTCAGACAGACTCTCGCTGGAGTCACACCAACAGCTGATGCTACAGAGTGTTACTGGCTGCAGATATGTGATCACACTCATTGTAGAGAAAACAGCACTCAAGCATGCTGTCAAAGTGTGTGAGTGCCTCTGTAATGATGACGATGGAGCATCATTGACTTTGTGTAATTTATTCTTTCTTTGCAAGCAGTAACTTTTACAAGAAAGAATATGGCCAATTACTGTTGAGTGTTTACATCTTTCAAAACGCACATGACAAAAAGCAGCTCTGATAAGCCCTCAAACGGGAACCAGTACCTGGACAGCTTCTTTTAAACCGAACCTGGAACTACCAAATTTGCGACGTGCTTAGTTAAAAACCTCTGTTACTGACTGTTCGCTCTACATGTTAAATTGGCGGCATTCAGTCTCTTTCCCACTTAACCTTGCAAATCTGCAGGGCTGCAGGCGGTTGATAAGGTCAGGGACAGAGAGAGGTCTCTGTTAGTTAATGACATCTGAAACAACTTCACCCGAGCCCAATCAGAGCCCGAAGCACTGATGAACACAGATGGACTGAAAGCTTCTGGAGGCTCATACACTTCATTTCTCCAATAGAGCGGATTTGCTCAACCAAGAGTTTCTCAAACATATACAGGAAGTGCAAAGAATAACTGGAATTCTAACTTTATCTTAAAGCTGATTAAATGATAAAACAAAGACGTGGCCTTTTCTGCTTCACATTGTTACACGTCTGAGATGTCTGCTGGATTTATCACTGGTGTGTTAACTAGTGCAAAGTGACTTTTGCAGTCTGCACTTTGGATTTTTACTACGCATTGCAAAGCTGTTTTATATTTTGTGCATGGAGCCCTGTCATTTCATAGCACTATATACAGCTTTTCCAAATTCACCACCTGTTCCTCTTAAGAGTAGTGGGGAACGCTCTGTAGAAGGACTGAACAAATAGTACCCGAGAGACTTTAAGGGGTCTAAGTTCTGAAACATTACCCAGCAGTCTCTCCATCAGTAGCCACGTCCTTCAGCAGGGCTATAGTAGTAAAACTGAAAAGGCAAGGTTTTAAAAAGTAAATGTACAAGTGCTTTTGCTGAAAATCTGTAAACATGCCAGACTGATTCAAAGTTTTAGAGGTTTTGAAATGGTGTTGGATGGAAGTATCAGATGAGGTCAAACCTTTTAAAGAAAATGTTGGAGATAAGAGGCTGCACCACATTTAAAGTATTGAAAGAAGGCAATATAAATGAACCTTGATATCTTTGTGGAGTGTGAGTGCTAAAGGAGGCTGAAAAGTCAGGTGAAGTAATGCCGAAAGAGCTGGTGTGACTGTTTTTACACCAATTTCCCCTTGCTTGATGAGTGCTAGGACAACTGAAGCTGACAGCCATCTTTGTGTTACCTTTACTAACACCAGAATAAGCAGCGCCGCCAAGTTTTCATGTTGAGACACAATTTGCATGGATGAACAATCCATGAAAGTGAGGTTGTGAATGAAATCTTCCTCATTTCCTCCTCCTCTGTTGGCCTGTAGCTGGTGGCCCGCACTGTGTGGTGTTTCCCCAGTGAAGTGAGAGGGGGAAAGTCCACTCACACTACAGGAGACACACAGCTTACTGTGTGATATGAACAAGCCAAAACACAGCATGGCCAACAAAACCAGACTCTCACTCTCACTCTCTCCCACCCCGACGCCACGCTCTCTTCCTCTCTCACACACACAACAGCTGTGTTTTCTCAGAACCAGAGGTGGTTGATATTTTTGATTAAACAACTGCAGGATATTTAAAACTTTGCTATACCTGATTGTGTGTACTCACTAGTACATGCTGAGAATGTCTTTGTAAGATTCAGCTACAAAACTGCTATCTCCCATTCGGCTGGTTGTTTTTCAATCTATACCACTGCTATTTAAGTGTTTCTTTTACATCCTCAGTATGACAGTCATTTTTGCACATCATGGGCTCAGCCTGTCAGAGTCAACCCTATGTGGTCAGAGTTGTGTACTATAATCAGCTGTGCTTTTTCAGACTTGCTCAACATCCATTAGTCAGCTGTAGCCTTACTCCGTCATCAGCTTCAGTTGTGTTTTTTCAGGCACAACCTATGAGCTTTGATAGAAAGTTAGCAAGTAAGAGTGCTACTTGTGCCCACCTTTCTCCTGAAGAATCCCTCAAACAGACATTAACTACACAGCATGCTGAAACTGGCCTGTAAACAGAATTTAAGTTCATTCTGCTCTTACCTTAAATACTAAAATCTGATCAGAATCTTGCCCGGATGCTTCACCATGCATTACTGTATGCAGTGCTTTATTACTGCAGTAGCTTTGGTTCAGTTGTACTTTGAGCAAAGCTTTTGCACAAGGTGATGCTGTCCACACTAGCTAACGTTAGTCCTAAAGTACAGCAAATGGAAGTAGAGCTTTGGCAGTGTGCATATATAGAATAATTGTAATTATATGTGCATTGAAGTGGGTCAGTGGATTCACTTTTTCCCTTTGCATTGTGGGACAGAAGTGCCTGCCAACCATCACCACACTGAGTTTTAATGTGCTCTCACTGTGAACATAGTATTTGCTAAACATGGCTGCAGTGAGTATATAGTGACAGAGCAGTTAGGACCTATGCAAAATAGAGTCTGAGCCTTTAAAGATAACAGCATTTATTTATTTACACATGGAAAATACACAGTCTTGTCAGCACGCATACGTTCCTGTGGGTTTTGAACAGACAACCACTCTCTTATCACTTGGGAGCTAACAACTTATTATACAGTGCTAAAGAGTTTACTGGCAGGAGAAAATGTGATTACAGTGCGAGCAATGAAGCTCACATGGATATGTAGGTCTCCTTTTAACCACATTTGGATGTGTTCAAGAAACTTTCAAGAAAACAGGCCCCAAAAACTATGTGTGTCTACAAGTGAATATTGGTCCCCGGCCTGAGTGCAGCCTCTGTGTGACCCTGGAGGGACTTCAGACAGCAGGTCTCAGTTCCTGGCAGTCCTCTGCGAGCGGACAGAGAGGCGTCAATAATGTGCTGCTTGGAACAGTGTATCAAAGTTGTGCAGCCCAGCCTAATCCGCTCCATCAGGGGTTGTGTGTCTGGAGCCCTTTCACACACACAGCATGGTCCTTGTTTGTGCAGCAGTGCAGTTGTCCTGGGTGGGGAGGGTTTCAGCGCTGATGGCTGCAGCTGTGCCCTCGCTTTGCTCAGTGAAACCAGAGAGGACTGGCCCTGCTGGCCCATAAACCGCCCGCACAGACACACTGTCAGCAGCCATACGGCCGCTGGAGACATCTTGTAGGCTTCTTCCATCAACCAACAAAAGGATGCCAGACAGAAGACAGAGGGCTAACCTTGTTGTCCACTAGAAGTTTATCTCACCTATGAGCACAAAAAGATTCACCCAGCAGCTGGAGTAGTAAAGTGGTCATACTGTGCGCTGTCACCAGCTGATTCTGGAGCATGAGAGAAGAAGACCAGACATGCTGACCCTCAGACAAATCCTATAGGTCCCCTCAGAGATTTAAGTGAGACTTTATACTTTGGATCAGATTTTAGCACCTAACCTAATTGTTAACAGTGTACATGTTCTCTCAGTGTATAAATACACATCACTGAACACTGTGACAGTGTTTCTGTGTTCTCCAGTTTATCAGTATTAAACTTAAAGAGTAAGCTTGGATATTTTGTACATTACTGGTCCCTGCCATCATTCGTCTTGACAGCACTGATTGCAAAGTGGTGTCTTCCAATGGAAACGGACTTTGGACGATACTGGAAACAAACCTATATGTGGCAACATGAAGTATAATGCCCCCACTCCCAGCTCAGAGCTCTGCAGGGAAACGTTTGTGAATCAGTACTAAAATGATCTTAGCTTTGGAAGATACAAAGGGATCATGTTATGACTATGAGGAGTGATCACAGCAGCCAATGCCTTCTTCATTATACACATTAGTACAGTGGTAAGATAGACAACAGAATAGAAAAAAAATAGAAACCTGTCCATAAAACGCACAGAACCTCACATAGATAATTAACATATGAAGAAATCAAATTATGGGAGTGGTGTCTTTGTGACACAAAAATGCCATTTATTATTTTTATGTTTTAAGTGCATCCTAACATTGGATTGCACAATGTATAGAGATTTTTCACTGCTTTGCCCTCCTCATTCATTGTGAGATACATGTGCTTAAGTCATTAATCGCCCCCATACAGGAAGTAATGTTATACTGTAATGTAACACTCACCAGTTTCACCAGTTTACAGTCGAATTAAATCTTCTGTTTATTGTCTTGCTTTTCCTGCTGAGAATAAATGTCTGCTGTGAGAGGGGTCTTGCCATTAGAGGTGTGTTCACCTAATATAAGAAGCACTAACATTACATAGACTCAGCCTATTGAACTGGAATCACGTATACTTCATATTACTATTGAAGATTTAACAAAGCATATTACAGATGACTGATTTTTCAACGCATTAAATACCCTCCTGTTTTAACATGATTTTTGTTATAGTATAGTTGTTGTTATAGGTTTTTTTGTATGGTATTGTAATGCTGACCATTTTGTCAGCTGTATTTTTAATATTTACACATTAAAAATACAGCTCTGAAACCACTACCTGGAACTGAACTGAAACTGATGACTGCCTGGAATGAAAGAAAAACACATTTAAACTCTAAAACAATAAAGCACGTTTTGGGTCACTGCTACAAACAAGACTGTGCACATGGCAAACTGAGAAGAAATGCCATTTTAAGAACTTTCTGACATAATTCCCAGTGAAGTCACTGTGTGAAGTAATCATCAGTGCTGTTGTTTTCCTGCTTTGGTTAAGTTTACCTCTATGTGCCAGGGTTTATCTGTCTGCCCACACAAGGACACTAATGCTCAGGATGTTTTGTCTGGCTCTGCATCAGGCAAACAGAGAAATGTGCTCTGCTGAATGGCTGTGAGAAACACATGGCTGGGGTACAAGGTGCACACATAACTTCTTCCTGCACCCTGAATACACCTATGTAGGTCATTCAGTTTTGACCCAGGGGCCAAGCTGGGGCCTCCCTGGGTTTGGTTTGCTCACTCTTGTACCACCACACCTCCAACCCAGCAGTTGTGCTGTGGTTACTGCTGATTTTCATATAGTTTTCATAGCACCAGCATCCATGGCCTTAAATCCTGGCTACTGCTCAGGTGGTGCAGCCATGAAAAGCAGTTTTTTGCTTTTAACTTGAAAGAACTCGGATTTCTTCTCAAACTGTAGATGCTCCTTGGACAGTCTGTGAATCGTGTAGGCTTTTCTTATCATTATAGGACGCTTTGAAATAACTTAATAATACCAAAGCCCCATGGAAACACCAGTCGCATACTGGAGTTCTGTCATTGTGGTAAACAAAATACCACAGCTGTGTAAAAGAGAACTGGGTATCTTCATGTTTGGGGTTTCACAACTGTCAGTAAGGATATAATTGGACTGGATACTGTTGATTATATGACCCAGATGTATTTAAATCTTTTCATTTAAAATTTGTTGCTAGACTAAAGGCACCGCTTTGGAAAATGAAGGTTCAATAATCATTGAAGGCAGGTTGCAAATTGCAAAGCCTGCATGTCTAGAGTTCTCATTCTGACCAGATTGTGCAAACAAAAGAGAAGGAAAGGCTTCAGTGAAGGAACACAGAAGTAAAAAAAATGGAAAGGACCACATGTCTTCTGCTTTTAGTCTGTGTGTCAGATTCAGACTACAAGCTAAAACATATGCAGTACATGCATAATCCTGCAAATATCCTCACACACACAGACTGGAAGTAGACTCAGATACATTTTCAATCAAAATGTAATATTTTCAGTTGCTCACTTATTTTCAAGTTAGAGATCTCAGTTAAGTGTTTGAGTTTGTTAATTCTAATTTACTGAATCCAATCACTCATCTGTTTAACTTACTGTAGTAAACGCCTTTATCATTCTAATTTCAATAATGAATTTGTTGCTAGACTAAAGGCATCTGAAATGTAACCTTCAGATGCAGACAGATGCAGCTAACCTGTGCCATCTCCTCATCCCTCCCCTGTCTGAAGGTGCAGCTCTGACTGAGATGGCCATGTCGCTGCACTGCCACAGGACGATCCTATTGGCTGTGGCCTTCTGCTTCCTGCCTTGCATCACTTCCTCTCTCAACCTGGAGGATCCCAATGTCTGCAGCCACTGGGAGAGGTCAGTTGTAATGCCACAGTCATTTCTTTAAAGATCTCAGAGGCATTACAAAGACAGCTCAAGTTCCCACTGATTTCAGTTGCCATGGTAACTAATTCTGCTGGCCAAACATGCAAGGAGCACAGCACATGGAAACATATGAACCACCTCCTTACTTCAGCCCAGTGTGAGAAAATGCAGCTTTCACACACACACACACACAAATATGTATACAGACATATATAGATGTAGAATGTAAATTTGCAGAATGTAAAAAGTTGGAAGCAGGTTTCCCAGTTATATTGCCTTTCACTTACTAATCTTAGGAAACAGCTGCGTACACACTCAGAGCGCCCCCCCCCCCCCTCCCCTGTTCAGAGGAAGACCATAGAGTGAAGAGAGGAGGAGGACGGCCTGGGAAATATTATTGGAAATTAACACTTTACAAGTGTTGAATTGTCAGCTGGACATTTCTGTATATTGAGATTATTTCATAGATAAAACAATAACAGTTATATAAGAGATAAAAAAGCACATAACAATGACATTTGATTATTATTGATCAAAGTGTAAACTGAAGTCATACAGTAAGTAACTCAAGTGGAAAGCACATGCCTCGTGGTAAGACCAGCTCACGAGGCAGTCATAAGGTAGCCTTTGTCACCAACCCCCCCAAAGTCTTTTTGATCATTGAGACGCAGTCATTCAAGTCTTTGTGCAATACTCACTAATGGAGGCCACAGAAATGCAGGGCCACGCAGTACTGGAGTGGAGGGGTTCACTCAAACACACACACACAAGCAGCATAGAGCCCTGATTCCAACAGTCAGTGCTCAGTGGAGGTGGAGCAGAGTTGAGTATCAGCTAACAGGAGCACGGGGGAGTCCTGGGTAAACACAGACATGAATGAATCCCCTGCACACACTCCTCACGTCTGAACTCTCTCTCCTCTCTCTCATCCAGTTACTCAGTGACGGTGCAGGAGTCGTACGCCCATCCGTATGATCAGATTTATTACACCAGCTGCACTGACATCCTCAACTGGTTCAAGTGCACCAGACACAGGTGAGGGCCCTGCGGCTGAGACAGGCCACAGTGTGTGTATGTGGTCGGATTGTTAGTTTATATCAGGGCTGTATCAGTGAGCTGTGTATCTACCATCCATTCAGCATCTGTACCTGCTCATCCAGTCAGGGAACTACAACCCATCCCAGCATGCATTGGGTAGGATGTGGGATGTTCAGGATGGAAGGGCTGTCACTGTATCACAGATAGACTGCAGGTGAGAGGAGTCTCTAATGTTGTCTGCTGCACATTTACAGGAGAAGAATATGTCAGCATGCCTGAGCTCAGTAATAAACAATAATACACATATAGTTGAATTAACTCCTCTCTAACTGTTTCGTCATTGTATCTGATTGAATTAGAGAGCATTTAAAGCAGTCACCCAGAGTATTATATAGGATTTATCCACATTGTTAATCCTTAAACCTGGAAATAGCTAATCATGGGCACCCTTTCGAGTAATAATCATCTAATATGTACATAATATATTCTCTTTTAGTTCCAGTTTTAATGGTGATCTGTGTAAAAAACCTTGATGTAATTATGCAAGCTCATGATTAGTAACAGGCTGGTTTGGGCAGGACAGAGCTAAAAGGTGAATGATAGCTGGTTCCATATATGGACAATCCACTTTCATACTATGTGATAGAATAATCAGCTCTGAGTGTGTGCTCCAGCATTTCCTTTACAGAGTGCTGACCTCGCTTCTTTCAGGGTGAGCTATCGGACAGCGTATCGTAGAGGAGAGAAGACCATGTACCGGAGAAAGTCTCAGTGCTGTCCAGGCTTCTACGAGAACGGAGAGATCTGTGCTCGTGAGTACCTTCACACACTCGCAAACACACGTGAACACACACAAATGCAAAGTCACATTGTCAAATACTGGGCCTAAATTAATGGACACATATTCATCCCGGACTTTTCACACGTATTACAGTATTTTGTTTCAAACATGTGGAGAGTCTGTATCACTGAAAACATATGTGATTTTGTGATGTATAGGCAGGTGACTAATTCAAAGAAACACCTCGGTCAGTGAGGGCAGTAGTAAAACAGCGCAGACTGAACAGACTGAATGTTTCAATGAGCATGATGATGATGTGAATCAGCTGAATGTCTGTCACTTGTCAGGAAAACAGGAACTGTGTCCTCTACACATGTTGTCATTTCTGTGACTTCACTTGCCAATGGGGCTATTGTACACCCCCTCTAACCCCCTTCCCTATCTGTTGGTAGCCAGCAGGCCATAACAGGTGTGAAGCCACAGTGGCCAGTGGCAAAAACAACAACTGTTGTCCAGCAGCAACAGTAAAAGAAAGCATTATGTTAACACACCGCCTGCTGTTATGATGGTGGAAGTTGTTGGTAGTCATAAAAAGTCATGATTTCTTTGTGTTTGGTGAAAATAGAGACCATGATTCATGCAGGGATAGTGATAATGTGCCCCGGGAGTTCAGAGGGGAATTTATTTTGGTGTGAAGAGGCTCTGTTGTATAAGCGGCTATCACATGCTGCTCTGAGAGTCTCACTGGGCTCCTTAACAAAGCGCTGCAGCAGGATTTGCCAGATACTCCAGGCAAACATGGCATTTCCAGATGGGAGACGGATTGGAAAGGAAGTCAGATTTCATTAAGGGTAACTTTAGCACATTTTCTTTGGATGGAGTCACTTCAAAATGTGACGGTTCAGAGATGAAAGGGTTTCAGTGGAAAATCTCTAATAAAGCCACTTTCAGCACCAAACAAACATGAAGCGCTTTTTAATTTAAGTTTTGATTCAAGCATCCAAGGAACGAGTTGTCATATGACTTAAAATGCTAATAAATGATCAACAGTAAAAACAAGTACATGTGAAAACAACACTTAAAACATCCTGCATCAATGGGCTTGAATAAACCTTGAAGTAAATAGAAACTCAGTAGGTTTGTGGCTATCTGCCAATTCTTACTGCCTGTGGATAAAAGCTCTTTAAAATGACTGGTGTTTGCCTTGATTTTATGATATCACTTACTCACTGGTGGCAGTAAAAATAAGTTATGGCCTATCAACTATTGTCACTTATGGTGGTCTGTGTGATTGTACTTCTTCATTTAGAATCACATATTACATCCAAGTCCGATTGATTGATTGCTCGCCATTAATTTGGACGCTTGCTAAATCCTTTTGCTGAGGTCAAACCACAGACAGGTTACTGCACTAAACCACACTATTGAAGAACACTCCCCATATTGCACCATCATGCAGTTAGTCTTACACCGCTTAAAGCTGTAGTCTGCATTTCTGGAGAAAGCTTGATGATATTTGAACCCCACAAACAAACAGAATCACTCCTCCCTTCAGTGCTTCTAAATATGTGGCCCTTGTTTAAAGGAACATTGGAAATGTATGTAGCAGAAAACAAAAGGTCTAAAATGAATACGATCTGTGATCAGTTTGTGACTTGTCATATTTTGAAAAAACGTGATCTGATCCTATGTTGAATGATATCAAGTTGAGTCTTCAGACGTGGAGGTCTCGAGTAAAGCCCCCCAGCAGAGTCCATGTGGAGTTGCAAGTCCTACTTTTACAGCATAAGTCAGATTCAAGTGGCATGTCTTAATTTTACAGCTCTGTTAAAGGGAAAGTATCATTTGAAGCTTTAATTAATTTGCCCGTGCATGACTAACTCTGAAGCAGATATCTTTTTGAAAAGTGTCTGTGACTGCACTGATCCCCGTCTTCCTGTCTCCTCCATGTCCAGCTCATTGTGCAGAGAGCTGTGTTCACGGCCGTTGTATGGCCCCCAACACCTGCCAGTGTGAGCCGGGCTGGGGGGGCTCCAACTGCTCCAGTGGTAAGTCCTCCAGCTGTTGCTGTCCGTGAGCAGTTATTACTTTGTGTGTGACTCTGGTTTTCTGTGAAAGCACTCAGAACTCACAAGAGGAAAAACAGACTGGTGTCGTCTTACTGACTGCTGCACTGACTACACCAACACCAACAGTCACACATGAGCAAAACACACTGTTTGTTCTCATCGCTATGCCTTTTTCTTTGGGGGAGGGTGTTGCATCAAATATGTATACATACATTTCCCCAGGTACAAATTTGAGATACTTTTAAAAGATATGTTATTGCCAAAATATGAAGCATTTTATCATGTAAAGTAGTTACAATTAGCTCCACCTCAACCAGACACACA